>PVHY01006575.1:0-73374 GCA_004024945.1 Uropsilus gracilis | reverse complement strand
TGTGTGTGTTTGTGTGTGTGTGTGTGTGTGTTCAGAAAACCAGCCTTTGCCTTCTACAATAAATGGCTATAACTAAGGCTGTGAAAGAAAAAAGTAATAGCATAAGGTCCTTTGAAAAATAGAGGTAAATGCCAGGAAAGAGGCAATAGAAAAAGTGGTTACTTCTAGAGAATGGGATTCTGGGGAGGAAGCATACTATGATTGATTTGCTCATAAAAATTGAGGAGAATGACTGCTTCTTATGAAGGTTATTAAGTCATTTTCCTGTAGTCCCCCTGCCTTTCTTCCTGCACTCCCAGGGGGCCTCTGAACCTCACTCCAGCTGCTGGCTGGACACCACTGTTTCAATTCGGCTTCTTTCTGATTTCCTCAACTTACAAAATATAGATTGTTTGCTTTTCAATTTCCAACATTTTGTTACTGTCAGTTAACACCTATGTTCTGTTAAGTTTAGACATTCAGATTTTATGTGCATTTTTGTGTGCTATTAACTTCAAAATGTGATTTTTTTCTTTATCTTGTCTTGTTTTCTAGAGATAGCTGATCAGTTTTTCTATTAATAAATAATCCTTAAATTTCTAGAATGCTTAAGCCCTACTTAAGCATAACTATTCAGTTCATTTTTATATTACTGAATTTGTTTTGCTAATATTTGGGATTTTTAAATAGCTGTGTTGAAATATCAGCTTAGTCTCTTGTACCCACTCCCCCTCCCGTGCTGTGTTGGTTCGGCTTTTTTTTCATCTTACCAAAATTTTTTTTAACCATTAGTTAAAAAAAAATTATTGTATTATTCTGCTGAATGTAGATTTTTAATCATGAATTTAGTGTTTTTAAATCTTAGGCTTCCTTTTGGAATAAGTTTTAGTTACATCATTTAGGAATTTTGCATTTATTTATAAGCTTTCAAGTGTATTGCCATGAAATACTTCGAAGGACTCTCCTGGGGCATTTATATACACAGATGTATGTAATGTAGACTAACATATCTGTGGGGCTCCTGTCATTACTGACGTTGTTTCTCAACTTTGTTACAAGTTTGTCTTCTGGTTCAGTTGAGTCTGTTTTGTTTCCTCTATTTGGGGCCTCTCCTGCAGGCACAGGCTCTAGATCTTGCCCTTGGCACTCTTTCTTCAGCAACATTCTCATTTGCTTTTATTCTTTATTTCCTTAATCCCCAGTGTCTGCATTCCTTCTCCCCAGGAGGTACCCTACTGTTACTTTTATTATACTTTGTTATTGTTTCATATTAGATATCTCCCTCTATTTCTGTGTTATTAAAATACCCACATTTCATTTTTATTCTGTATCTTTATAACTATAATCTTAATGGTTTTATGTGTGGGCATTTTTAATTTTGTGTTCCTCTAGACACCATTCTGATTTTTTATAACAATGCTTATTTTCTCTACAAGTATTTGAGTGCCTGCCATAGCCAACAGGTACACAGAATATAGTTGTAAATGAAAATCTTATGTTTTCGACTAAGCAGACCAAAGAAATAATTATATATTAGCTGGTGATATTCAGTGTGAAGAAATACCAAAACAGGCACAGAGAGAGGTGGGGTTAACTAGATTATTTTTTTCTTTTCTTTTCTTTTTTTTTTGGGACTAGGTCTCGCTATTTTTGCCCGTGGAACCGCAGGCTCTTGTTGCCTGGGGTACCATGAACTCAAGCAATCCCCAGCCTCAGCTTCCCAGGTAGCTGGGATTACAGGCGTGCGCCGCCACGCCCAGCTATTTTTTTTGGAACTAGGTCTCACTAAGGGCCCCAGGCTGGACGCCAACCGCGATCCCTAGCCCCGGCCTGAAGCTTACAGGCATGAGCCACTGTGCCCAGCCTTACTAAATTATTTCTTACTCATTTCTTCTCACTGCCACTTGTGCTAGTTATGTGACCACGATATTTTCTTTCAGAAATACATTCCTCAGAATGTATACTAAGCTGCCTAAAGTCATACTTCCACAACAGATTATTCCCTGGTTGCTGTTGCCTGGTAGACCTGTATGAGTCTCTCTGGGTTGTAGAACCAGGACTGGGACGCTGATATCTGCCGGTCTCATTTCCCTGTGGGACTTTTCTATGTCATGGCATCTGTATTCCCCTAAATTAGTTTATGGGAATCCAAATTGCCATATCCCATATTGGTAATGTTTTATTTTGTACATTTCTGGTTATTATTTTGCACTTGCACTGAGCCTTGAGTATCATTTTATCTACTTATTTGCTGTTGGAATTTTCCCCTTTTGTGACTGTCCCTCCCCATTTTTAACCTAGTTTTCTACGGATCCCCAAGTCCTGGTTTTGACGGCGGAAGTACCATGTACTATGTAAACTTTAGTAGTTTTTTTTTTTATATAGTGCCATATTACATTGACTCTAAGACATCCTCTTTTTCTGGCCTCCTTTTTAAGGTTTGTGAATTGGTGATGAATCTTGAAACTGGTGAGTTGTTGTCAGCCAGGCATATGTCATTGGCTCTATACCAGTGAACTTGATTGTGACAGTGCTCTTTGCCAGCCCTTCCGTGGAGTTATGAATGTGCTAGTGAACCAGCTAGCTGATGACTGGAGAAAGGGTCAGATCTCTTTCAGTGATAGGAACAGAGGCCCTGGTGACTGAGGCTTTGAACATCCTTTTGTCAAACTTGTGCCTTTGATTTACTTTAATTGTGGAAAAGAAGAATGTATGAGTTCAGTCCTATAGTAGAGTTTCAGCATCAAAGCTAGAATGGGTGACACTAACTTGGTAAGGTCGTCTCAGAGATAATGGGGGAACATGCTTGTAAGTAATGCTGAACACTCCTGACAGCAAGGAGGAGAATATTAGATAAATACTCAGGATATTGATGACCACATGGTCAGTACTCTGGAAAGAGGTTAAGAATGCTTTCACTGATTTAGCTTGCTTTTGTGTTCCTTCTCATTAGTACAAAAGTTTGTATATAAGAATTCCAATAAATCATTTTGTTAAATGTAAGCAAAGAAATTCTAGATGACAGAACAACATCGTTACTTTTTTTTTGAGACTAGGTCTTGCTATTTTTGCCTATGGAACCACAGGCTCATGTTGCCTGGGGTACCATGGACTCAAGTGATCCCCAGCCTCAGCTTCCCAGGGACCTGGGATTACAGGCACGTGCCACCATGCCCAGCTGTTTTTTTGGAACTAGGTCTCGCTACATTGCCCCAGGCGGAACTTTAACCATGATCCCCCAGTTTCGGCTGCAGCTTCCTAGACTGCCGCTTACAGGCACATGCCATCGTGCCCCGCCTCATCATTACATTTTAATTGGCAGCTTTTTACTTCCTTAGCTGATACTATCTGAAACTCAATGATATACCCAATAAACCTCTTTATCACTCATCTGTTAACTCTATCTTTGATCTAACAAAATTCTTAATTTTGTCTTGGTCATGTTCATAATTATTGATTGCATTGTTTATGCATTTGGAGCCTTGTTTCAGAAATCGTTTTCCTATTCCAATTTCCCACAATTTTTTCTATATCTTCAATCTTTCCTAAAATATCTTAGAAGTTTAATGTGTCTGAACTCATTCACCTCTGTACTTGGTTGCTCAACTTTATTTTTCTTCATAGAAATTTGAGTGGCAGCCACTCCCATTTGCCAGATATTTATGTATACATAACTTTCTTGAGTTGAATTCTTTCATTGTTCTGATCAACAAGTTTGAATATTTGTTTCTTCCTGGTAAAGCACCATCCTTCCTATTTCTTTCTTTCTTTTTTTTTTTTTTTTTTTTTTTTTGAGACTAGCTCTCGCTATTTTTGCCTGTGGAACCACAGGCTCTCGTTGCCCAGGGTACCACAGACTCAAGCAATCCCCAGCCTCAGCTTCCCAGGTAGCTGGGATTACAGGTGCGCACCACCACACCCAGCTATTTTTTTGGAACTAGGTCTTGGTACAGGCCCCAGGTGGGACTCCAACCGCGATCCCTAGCCGCTTCATAGACTTAAGTTTACAGGCATGAGCCACCGTGCCCGGCCTCATCCTCCCTATTTCTAAGTTTACCTAACTGTATGTGAATCTTTACTCATCCATACAGTCCTTGACTCTCACTAAGAATGTTGTGGTTTTTGACTGGAGAGGGTTTATTTTCTCTCCTTCAAGTCCCTTGAGAACATGATTGTGGAGTTATCCTTCTAGATTGATTTTCTTTACTTCAGTGAGGAGCCCTAATGGTCTTATGCTCTAGGATTTTTGTGTCAGGTGCCCAGGGTGATGTATTTATTGCTATGAGCTTACCCAGGGCACAGTGTAAGCCTTCCATTTCTCACAGGAATCTTTTCTTTTTCTGCTCTGAGTGCTGGACAGAAATAAGATCTCTCCATCCCTACGTCATGTGCCTCTTGCTAGCATATTGACTGTGGTCAAGGGCTTTGACTGCAGTCAACATAGTTTGGTGCATGTGTTCCAGTTTTTGTAGGAAGGCCTTGACTTTCACAGCAGCAACTCTTAGAACAGGCTTAGTTATATAGGTGTTTCTGTTCTTTCATCTTTTTTTGAGTTGCTAACAACTCCATGTCAGAGAGGTGTGGACACTTTTAACTGAATTTCCAAGAAGTGAAAACTAAATAACACAGTGGATTCAGAATAACAATGGGTGAAAAGAAAAGGTGAATGATACTGTATTTGGAAGAGAAGATCTTGGAGCTGTGGCAAGAAGGCAGAAAATATTTGTTCTTTTCTATTGAAATAGCATTGCATTATAACTATGTAAGTTTCAGTGTGCATTGTTACACATAGATGTCCTTATATACTACATAGTTTAGGAGGTACCTCTTGGGACCAGGCATGTTTGAAATGACAGTGACCCTAAAATGTGGGTTCTTTCTCCACTGTGTAGATGAAGGAATGCAAGTTTATTATCTGTGTCTTGACATTTTTATGATTTAATCTGTTTTTGTGGTTTTCCTTTTCCTTTTCTTTTTCTTTTTTTTTTTTTTTTTTTGAGACAAGGTCTCACTATTTTTGCCTGTGGAACTGCAGGCTCTCGTTGCCCGGGGTACCACAGACTCAAGCAATCCTCAGCCTCAGCTTCCCACATAGCTGGGATTACAGGTGTGTGCCACCACGCCCAGCTATTTTTTTGGAACTAGGTCTCGCTATGGGCCCCAGGTGGATCTCAAACCGCTATCCCTAGCCCCGGCCGCTTCATAGGCTGAAGCTTACAGGCACGAGCCACCGTGCCCGGCTTCCTTCTCTTTTCTCAGCATCTTTTCTCATCTTTCTGAATAGAAAGCCAGTTCTGTTAAAACAAACCAATGAAAGCAATTTTCTTAAAGTTTCCTGACGGCAGTACAGTTTTTAGAGCTTCCCAGCATACAGACAATTACCTATATGCCACTGAAAGATGTCCTGTGCTGTACTCTTTCCCTTTCCCCTAGGTGATACCTTTTGGTATTTTTTAATCCATTCTATCCTTATGACTACTTTTAATTAAAAATTGACTGGTTCTGACTACCTGAATTGGTTTCATTACCCTTCAGTAGCTCATAGCCCATGGTGTGACTCATATTTTTTGTTATTTTTGAGACTAGGTCTAGCTATGTTGCCCGGGATAGTCCAGATCCTGCACACTCAAGTGATCCCCAGCCTCAGCCTCCCAAGTAGCTGGGATTATAGTAGCACCCGCCACTGTGTCCGGCTGCTTTTTTGAGACCAGGTTTTGCTATGTTGCCCAGGGTAGTCTTGAACCCACAAACTCAAGTGATCACTGGCCTCTTGCCTCCCAGCGCTTGGATTACAGGTGCACGCCACCTGGCTTTGACTTATATTTTTGAAGTGTGACCTGTAACTAGGGTGTTTGCCAGCAGAGGAGAGTTCCTCTCGTCCCCACCAAACTTGGTCCAGGCTCCTGTGCAGCTGGCCACCTTATTCCCCTTTTTTTCCTCTTAAGAGGGCAAGAGGGTATTGCTTTTAAATAGTTTTCCATTTAACTGTAGAAATTGGGAACATATCCCACTTGTTAGTAGCTTCCTATAAATAAGATTTATTTGTCAACTACTTAACTGTAAAGGGTCATAATTTATTCTGTCCATTCTTGCCTTTGATCCTAATCTTTTTATATTTCCTCCCCATTTGTCTTCTTCAGATTTTTTTCCTAAAGCACTTTATTTATCTACTTTGTTCTTAAGGGAGTTTAAGCCAAAGCAAATACTTGCCATTTTCCCATCTTGGAATCCTAACTCACACTTTTTATTTTTAGGAAATCAGTTAAGATTGGAATTAGTGACTGAGTATCTGACTTTCTTGTATACCATTATTTAATTTTACTTTCAAAAAATAAGATATTGATATGCAATTAGTATGACAAACAGGATAATGTGCTTGCTATACATGTCCTCTATGACAAATGTCTCCTTAGTGATGCTACTCTCATCTCTCTTCCCTAGCCCTCCAAGCCACAACATTGTGGTGAATGGAAAAAAATGTGTTAACTTTGCCTCATTTAATTTTCTTGGATTGTTGGATAACCCTAGAGTCAAGGTAAGTGTTACAGATGTTAAAGTAGACAAACAATATGACAGATTTAAGAAACTGATCACAGACACAAATGTAGAATGTCAGAAAGGGCTAGAGAAGCTTTTGTTTTTTTCTGACAAAGTTGTCACCTGGATTCAGTGAGCCAAACATGGATAGTAGTCAGACATGTTGAGGAAATCCCACTGGGATTGTGAGCTCGTATGTGTTGTTGAGGATAGATTTATGCTGCGAAGCATGACAAAGTAATGGCATTGAGTTAAACAGGTTTTGAGAATTGAGCTATTAAAACTTTTACATATTTTAAGGTTTTCATCTAAATTTTTATACCTGCCTTTCATTATATCTTGTTAGATTGGCGGCTCTTAGCCCCAGACTGCCTGCCTGTGTCTGTGCAGGTGTATATTTGAACCAAACCTTTCTCTTTGAAAACCAGTAGTAACCACAGCGGCTCTTTGTTATGTCTATGCAAGTGCTTCTTTTTCCCTCTTTTTCTAATAAATGTGTTCTTTTAAAATGTAAAAATAGACTTGTCATAGTATTAAGATAGAGAGGAAAGTGGTAGGGAGGCGGGGAGGAAAGAAGTGTGGTCTAAGGAATAGAGAATGATAAATTTCAACTCTTTCTTTAAAGATAAATTATTACCCTTTGTTTATACTTTCACAAAGGCAGCAGCTTTGACATCTTTAAAGAAGTACGGTGTGGGGACATGTGGACCTAGAGGATTTTATGGCACATTTGGTATGTTTCTGTCATTTTCTTTTCAGATTAATTTCAAGAATTAAGATTTAATTTTATTTCACAACTCCTTGGAAAAGATATCTGTACTCAGTAGTGGTGTTACCACTTACCTTGCTCTCTAAAACATACTGCATGTGGAGCCATTGGTGGGAGATGTATTGGTTGCATTGGTCTTAGGCTGAATATCACACATGAAGAAGGATTGTGAGGACCTCAGAGGCACTGTCTCTGCTGTCTTTGCTCAGAAGGCAAAGCTTCACTGCTGTTGCATGTGCCCCATGAGACAGTGGTATGAGGACCCAGTTTATTTCATAATGGTAATAAGGTGAAGTTTCAGTTGTGGGTGACCCTGCTCTGTGTGGTTGTGCAGGGACCAAATCTTTCTCAGTTCCATGCTCAGGTGTGAAAGATACTGTCCTTGCCGTGTGACTGAAGATGATAGGATGCCGGTATAGGAGTCTCCTTAAGGCATGTGGGTTGGGTTGCATGTCCTTCTGCTCACATCCCATGCCATGGTGAGGACAAACCCTGGTCATACTTTGATGGAAATAAATGAGGCTGGAGGTGGCTCCAATTAGGTGGCTACCACCACTCTCCTGGAGGAGAGGTGAGAGCACACTGGGGGTGCTAGTGACTACATAACTCTTTCTTTCTGTATTGAAGACAAAGGATCATTGATTTCCTTTTGTGTGGATGACTTGGGACAGGCTTAGCAAATACTGTGATGTGCATGTGACTTTAAACATTATGAACTACTGACCTCAGAGTTATTGAAGACAGTGGTTTGTATTAAGTATATATTGTTCTTTGTTCTTTGCATTTGAAAATTCCAAAATTGTCATTAAATAGTTGTTCAAGTGATTGTATTATTAGACTTAACATTCTGGCTTACAAAACATCAAACCATTGGCATGTGGCGAGAGTAGAGCAGCAGTCTCTAAAGTCTTTTCATTTCCATATCTGGATCTTTGGTTTTTTTTTTCATTTTATAGGTAAGGTATTTTAATTAAAGGGAGTATCTTTCATTATTTCTTAGCTAGCTTCCTGGTTAAATTATTTGTAATGGGACTAGATGATAACTACCTGAAGTAGTGTCTGAGAATTCTGTAGTTGGAAAGGATCTTAGAAATCATGTATTCTAGCATCCCAGCTTTCAGAAAAGAAGCAAAAGCCCAGAGAGGTTAAATGACTTTCTTATAGTTACACAGCTTGATAATTTCAGCCCTAAAACTAGAAATCAGTTGCCCTGACTCTCAGTTTTATTGTCAAGATCAAAGACTTAAAGGAACTCAGATCATAGTGTTCCTCTTCCTGCTGGTCTATTGCAAACATGGTTGGTTTGTTTGATTTTTATTGATAGGGAATGATTTCCTTGCTAAGTATTAACAAGCAAGAAAAGGCATTTTTTTTATGAGGTTGCCTATTATCTGATCAACAGTGTTTTCTTTCTGTGATCAGCTTGCTGGACTAAATAAATGGATTTCTTAAAAGCCTTTCTTTTTAGTGGAGTTGATTTGCATGTGTGACCTTGGCCCTTGCTTGGGAGTTAATCTGAGAAAACAGATGAGAGATTTATTACTAACCAAGTTGTGAGAGATTTATTACTAACCAAGTTGTGAAAAAAAAAAAAAGTTTCATAACTTCAAAACCAGTTTTCCCGGAGGTATGGAAGTGTATTGTTAAAACAGTCACCTGAAATTTAAGATGCATAGTAGAGTGCTAGGTCTTTCCAAATGTGAGGTCTTTTGGATTAATATTTTTTAAATTACTTTTTTGGATTAATTCAGTTCATGGTATAAACTTCAAAAATTTTAGAGATAGAGAATGAAAAGTTTTCTCTCCACAGTCATCTCACTCCCTATTGCTACCACCCTTAAAGACAGTATTGGTAGTTTCTTGTTAATTCTTCCAGGGCTTTTTTTTTTTAAGCTATGCCAACCACTGCTGTATATATTCCCCCACTCCACTTTGACAAAAATGATAGCACAGCATACACATACTCTGCTCTTGGTGTTGGAGTGTGTTTTGAATTTAAATTGGATTTGATTTTTTTAGATTCTGAATTGACCGCCAGAGACAGTGTAATGAACACACAGTTGCCTATCAACCCTTCTGTGAACTGTTTTATTGATCACTGATTCATCCTTACTTAGCCTGGAGATCATGTCATCTGGGTAAAAGTTGTGGCTTAATTTGCATATGCTCATTTTGTTAACAAGACACCAAACCTATGTTTGGTGTACTGTTTTTTTGCATATACCATCCTCCCTATAAATTTGTTTTGTTTCTTAATAGTTCCCTGTGCTTTTCCCCCTTTCTTTTATGTATATTATTCATATTTTTACTTCATGACTTCCAGCAGGATATTTTATGTTATTATCCTAGAAGTAGTTCCTTAAATTATGGTTGTTATAGTAAATTACCTTGAAATTTCAGTTTTTGATCAGAGAAGCTACTTTTTAGTTCCTAAATTTTAAATCTTTGAAATACTCTATAATCAAATTATTTTGAGTATTTGGCATACATTTGCTCTTTGTGCTGAACTGTAAAGCAGATATGAGAACCTTTCCTCTTGTTTGAAGTTGCTTGTTTTTGTGTGAAGAGTTTACTTTAAGGCCTGGGATCTCTTTCCCTGGGCCCCCAGAAAGGTACTTTCAGATTTGTTTTTTTTCTCCTCCTAAAAGTTTCACATTTAAACATCTGTTTACAAAGATAAAAATATTCCTTTGAGCCGGGCATGGTAGCACACGCCTGTAATCCCAGCTACTTGGGAAGCTGAGGCTAGAGATAAGTTGAGTTCGTGGGTTCCTGACTACCTTGGGCAACATAGTGAGACCAAGTCTCTCTAAAAAAAAAACCCTTCTTCTAGTTCTTTTCTCAACTTTTCAGGTAATGAATGTAATTCTCTTGTAAAAGTAAATTTCTTTACTAAAAACATTCTCTTCATTATCTTATAGTAGATGATTAATAATAGCAAAAGTAAATTTTGAGAAACAGTTGAGTTATAGTTCATTCCATCTCCTGGACTGTCACTTGCTTCCTAAAGGCTGGACAGGTAGAACTGAACACATTCTGAGAACAATCTTATAAGGATGGTGACCTGGAATTTTTTCCCCTTCCTGTTGTATTGTTTTAACATGGGTATTAGAATGCCACAAGTGGTCCTGTCAAACAAGGAAGCCTTCTTTCCTCTAAGTCTGATGGGATCTTAGCATGTTTTCCATTTCTGAGCGTCTTATTTGATGTGTGTTGTTTTTAATTTACTCAGGGTTGTTTACCTGTGACTGATAACATCATGTTTAATGAGTGCTTGGCTCTTTAGTCTTAAGCTAGAGCAAAGGACAGTTCATGACAGGGTTTCAAAGGGGGGGCATTAAATTGTGTTCTGGAGCCTGTAGCAAACAACTGTTCATTTGTTTGTTTTTACACATTTTTTTCTTTCTTTGTTTTAGAGCAGTCAACTGCATCATGACTGCATTCCTGCTTAGAGTAGGAAGAGAAATTGATCATAGAATTCCTAAATCTGCCACTTCTTCCCACAGTCATGGATTGTAGTTTCCCGGGTGTGGGAAGGGAGCAGCCCTTCTCTGCAGAGCTTAGGACATTTTGGTAAGAGTCGCATAAGCCTACTGCATATGAAACATTTTGAAACATAACTAAGCTTTTATTTATGTTCTGAGTGTAAAGTGATTTTATTTGTATATTTGCAAAGAATTATTTAAGTCTGAAGGTAAATAAGTATTAAAATGAAAAAATAATAAGATAAAAATATGCTTAAAGGCCTGGCATGGTGGTGTGTGCCATTAATTGCAGCCTACAGAAGCAAGACCAGGGCTGGGAATCACTTGAGTCCATGGGTTCAAGACCCGCCGGGGATTCGAGACCCACCCTGGCCAACATAGCAAGACCTAGTCTCAAAAAATAGCCGGGCGTGGTGGCACATGCCTTGTAATCCCAGCTACCTGGGGTGCTGAGGCTGGGGATCACTTGAGTGTGGGATACCCCAGGCAAAATAATGAGACCTAGCCTTAACAACAAAAAAAAAAGCTTAAAATACAATATTATAGCGGCCATAAAAGAAAATGAAGTTGGTTCAGTTTTCTTTTAAGTGGCATAAAATCTACTATTTTATCATCTTCCTTCTGAAAATCAACCCAGTGTACATAATAGAATATCATCATTATCAGAATAAGAGAAAATATTATATACATGAGCAATTGAAGAAGTGACTTGAATATGAGATAATCCTTAGCTATCCAAACTTTGGATAACTGAATTAGAAAATAGTGGAAAAGAAAACCTTTTCTTTTCAAATAATTTATTCTACAAATACTGATTTAATTGAAGAAACCTGCAGCATATAGCCTACCTTGCCAGACACTGTTCTGAGTATCTCATAAGCATTAACTTGTGCAAACCTCCATACAGGTTTGGAGGAAGGTACAACTGATACCTGTTTGACAGAGGAAGGACCTGAGAGGCATGGAACAATCAGACCTGTCTGTCCAGAACCGCATCTGATAGTGATCGGACCTTTGTGATAACCCCTGTGATGATCACTGTGACCAGATCTCTACTGATGCTGGGTCAGCCTGCACTGGTGTTGCTTCCCATCTTAGTGGTGGTGAGGAAGCAGGTAACAGACAGAATAGTAATCATTGAAAGGGCTTTCTGCCATTTGCCTGATGGTTTCTTCCTCCTCTTGCCCTTTTTGTCCCTTGAACTGAGTCAGTGAAAGGGACCATACACAAGGAAAATGAAGACGTCAAAAGCCAAAGAACAGGCCCTGGCAGTTTTCCTGTTTACTACTTCCCTTCCCTTGATTTGAGTTTCTTCACTCACAGAATATCTATTGTACATCAAGAGAAGTTGCACAGTGATCCATATTTACTTATCACAAAACCAGCTTCACAAGTCTGACATCAGCCAAAATCCATTGTCTACCGGAAGGAAGAAAAGACCAGTCCTTTTTAAACTTTAGGGATTTGGCAAGAACCACTAAGTCACTGATTTATTGCTTAGAGGTTCTTCTTGCCACTTCTGTGGACCAGTATATAAATGGTGATGAGTGGATGTAATGGTGGTAATACTCCCACCATAACAATTTTTAGGAGCTGGGTAAAACTAACTTTTTACTTTTGCTAGCTAAAGCTCCTGAAACAAAAGAAGACTGTTTTACCATCTTATAATAATAAGTCACTTAGAGTTAAGTTTATAAAACAATTCACAGTCCCTTTTTCAGTTGACAGAAATTGTACCTATAACTTTTTTTCATTCTGAAAGGGAGATATTGAGTAAAAGCAGTTCACTGTGGCCTGTGGTTGTCCATCTGCTGGCTTACCTGTAGAGTGTTACCTTTCATAGTATTGCGCCCAGTTGAGAGGAGTATTACAGAGGAATTATCCCACAGAGGACCTGCCCTCACACCTGATCGCATGATGGCAAGTGTGAGGCAGCAGTGTGATGGAGGTTGAAGGGGAGCATCTAGAACCCCGAGGAGGCGGGGAGGTGAAGAGGAAGGTACACCCTTGCTCAGCTGCCTGGGAGGCTGCTCTCTAGTGCTTTATTCTTCCTCTTTGTAGCTTGGCTTTACCTAAAACTTTTCATTGGTAGCATCTCTCAGGGGTCGGTACTCGGGTTCAGAGCCAAGTTTTCAGACTTTGTGGTGTTGCAGATCTCATCTTGTGATAATGTAGATCTGATGCTTGGACTGCTCAATACCCAAAGCAGTCCAAGCATTTTGATGAACTGGATCCATTCTTTTTAAATCTTGCTATTGTAAAATTGTACATCTTTTAATATTAAAATGAAAGTGTCAGGTCTGAAATGCCTATAATTAACTGGTGATGGAAACCAGATATTTCATGTGTGTTTTGTATGCTACTAGACTGTTGATAGGTGTTTTGACTTATAAATAGGAAAAGGCATGCTTAGTTTTTTGTCATTACTTAAGTGGAAGGGGATACATACTTCATTTGAACAATTCTTTGATATCCTTTAAGAAGTCTGTATTTAAAGTGGGCTTCAGTTTCCCTCTGGGCATTGCTGCTGAATGTCCTAATTCCTCACTATATCTCCGTTGATATATCAAATTGGGGTTTTGCTTAGACCATCTTTATCCTCCCATCTCTCCCCCAGCAGTGATTCCCACTGTATCTTTGGTTCATAATCAAAAACTGTTCTGTTTTTATTAAGAGAGTACTGTGGGTGTGCTGTTTTGGGGGTGTAAATGGAACCTAAGAACTTCAGAACAGCAGACCAAAGACACAGCATAGTCTCTGGGCTCTCTGAGGACAGCTACCTCAGACCTGTCAGACCTGTGTCACTTTGTCCAGTGGCAGGAAGCCTGTGTTGCTTCCTGGTGCAGTATTTATCAGAGTATGTGTATTTGTGTAATGTTTACTAAATGTCTGGTTAACAGATAACTTAGAAAATGATTGACTCACCCTCATCTAACTACTTCTAAAAATAGTTCTTTGTGGTATTACAACTTTTATAATTCTTCATTTTACCTTTTGCTAGTTAGATAGCATAATAATAAGATCAACCTACCTCTATAAATAAGTCAGAGTTTGCAGGTTTTAGATGTTCTAAGAAGTTATTCAGATGCTCTAAGAGGCAGCTACTTTATTTTCTCTACCAAACTGACCTCTGTTCCTTCTTGGAAGGTCGTTGAAGTACCCTTGACAAGGAACTGTGTCACTATGTCTGTCATTTCCTTGACAAGGAACTGTGTCTCTGTGTCTGTCACTTTCCATGGGAGTATTTGGTCCACTCACATTCAGCTTTATGCCCACGTGGGTTAAGTGGTCTCTTGTGCATCTCAGCATCTCAGTCTTTCAGGTTTGTCCCTTACCTCCTTCTCCTCAGGATGGTCTTCTGCAATGAGGGGCCTAGCCTGTCCTTAGAAAGTGGGGCAGTGCAGGGCCTGTCTTCTTCCCTGAGTCTGGAGTCAGATGCTGGCTGCTTCTGAAATGAAGATTACAGCTGAGGGCAGCCCAAGCCAGAGTTTATGGGGCAGTACTCCTCCAGTGGGCCTTGACACTCCAGCACAGCACCACCCCTTCTTGGGGGATGTCAGAAACCTTTGCCACTGCCTGCATATCACAGTTTCTTCTCAGTGAACTTTCAGGGCCTTAAATCTGCTTATGTTGCTTTTGATTTCCTACTTTTCTCCCACAAAACTCCAAAGCTGGCACGGCCTACCTGTATCCTTTCTGTATCTGCTTGATTTTCTTTGGACAAGGCATGTGAGAAAACTAATCCTGTTCTCCAGCTTCTGCTGTACTTAAAAGAATTGAAGAAACTTTTGTTTGTTTATTTATTTATTTGTTTGTTTGTTTGTTTGTTTGAGACTAGGTCTTACTATTTTTGCCCGTGGAACTGCAGGCTCACGTTGCCAGTGGTACCATGGACTCAAGCAATCCCCAGCCTCAGCTTCCCAGGTAGCTGGGATTACAGGCGCGTGAAACCATGCCCAGCTATTTTTTTTTGGGACTGGGTCTCACTATGTGCCCCTGGCGGAACTTGATCCACAATCCCTGGCCCCGGCCGTCGCTTCCTAGGCTGCCACCTACAGACATGCATCACCATGCCCGGCCCTGAAGATAGATTTAAACACTCTTTTCCCTCCTGGTTAGAGCTTTACTTTATGACAATTTGGAAGTTTTTTAGTCAGTGGGCTGTTCATTCTATAATTCACTGGTTCCTCTAAGGACTCAAGCCTCAGAATTTAGCCTGAAATAATCAGTGACTAAGGATCAGTGATGTAAGAGAGGAAAACACAGCTTAACAATTACAACTTATCCTAATTATTACATCGGCATTCTTCTTCTTTTTTTTTTTTGGAGACCAGGTCTTGCTATTTTTGCCCGTGGAACCACAGGTTCACGCTGCCCGGGGTACAGACTCAAGCATTCTCCATCCTCAGCTTCCCAGGTAGCTGGGATTACAGGTGCACGCCACCACGCCCAGCTATTTTTTTGGGACTAGATCTCACTATGTGCCCCCAGTGAGACTCGACCTGCAATCCCTGGCCCTGGCCGTGGCTTCCTAGTCTGCCACCTACAGGCATGCACCACCATGCCTGGCCGGCATTCTTCTTTAACTGCTTCTGTAAAAGGACTGTATTTCTCTTTGTACTATAAATTTGATTCCCCAATACACTTGAAAGAAATTCAGACAGAACTCAGTCCTCCACGGGAAAGGCAGGTACCCCAACCAAGTGCTACCTCAAACTAGGAGGAGTGACCACCACTTTTCAAAGTCTTCAGAGTATCTGGGAATCTGTATACATTAACTGCTTTTCTTCTTTATTTTCCCTTTAAAAGTTTTCTTTTTGCAAACAGTTTTCTTATTTCCTGTGTTGGTCTCTCCTGCTAAAACACAAAAAGGCATTAATAAAATTGTTAAATCCTCAGTCTTGTTGGTTGAGGGAAGTTAAAGCAGATACAGTCACTGGGCCTTGAACTTTTATTGGAGTGGGTGAAAGCAAAACTCAGAGGCGGAGCTTTCCCTGTAAACCTTTTATAGACAGATGTGTAACTGATTCAGTTCACAGATTTTGAAATATGTGTGACTCAGAATTATCATAATTTTATGGAACTTATCAAACACCTTTTGGCCAAAGGTTGTGTTTTTGTTATTTTCTTTATTCTGTAATCTGTATTTTACATTTTAAATTTACATAAAAAGTTACATTTAACTTTTTATTATTGAAATAGATGTCCACTTGGATTTGGAAGACCGCTTGGCAAAATTTATGAAGACAGAAGAAGCCATTATATACTCGTACGGTTTTGCCACCATAGCCAGTGCTATTCCTGCCTACTCTAAGAGAGGAGACATTGTGTTTGTGTAAGTGACCTTGACCTACATTTTTAATCAAAGTTTTCTTGAAAAGAACACTGACCCTCCTATATGTCCTAGAGAATGTCTTCATTAGAGGTTATCTGCCTAAAATAATGACTTTGTTTTTCAAAGAATATGTAGTTACTCCAGCTAAGTAATTTAGCAGAATTTGAGACCTTCCCAAGAGGGACAGATGAAGATGGCAGTACTTGATTACCTGGCACTGTGATTGTATTTATTGGTGCTGAGAATGCCAACCTTACCCAGGGATGGGCTAGCCATCTACCTTCCGTCTGCAGCATCGTGACAGTCTGGTGTCCTCAGGAGTCTGTGGTCATGCACACTGTCTGAGAAGTGCACTCCCCTTTTCACCTCCCCACCCAGGTGTCTGCTGTCAGCAGATCTTGTGTGATAGCATATTAAGAACAGAATCCCTGAGTTGGGGTCTTCCCAAGCAGATCAGTACCCTGGCATGGTGCCCACTCAGCACACTGGTACTGTCATTTACTGTGGAGGGGTCAGAGCTGAAAGGAGCAGAGCAAAGTCTGGTGAAGACAGGCAGCTGATTACACTTTTAGAAACACTTGTCTCTAGCCCAAGCTGCTTTTTTGATTGGACTGTTAGATGATTATTAATTTTATCAGGTGTTTGTCTCCTCTTTTCCACACTGAAATTAGAATATTTTTCAGTACAAATCTTGTTGTCCTTCCACTTAATGAGTTTCCATTCTTATAAAATAAAAAGACAAGTTCTTATGATCTAGAACCTTCTAGAGTACATTTTTAGGCTGATTTTGTGCCATTTTCCCTCAAGTGCTGGTGGTTTTACATCACCAGCCCTCTGTGCTAATTTCCTAACCCCTCATGGTGGTGGTGGGACATGCTAGTCTATGAATGGAGTATTTTCCTTCCTCTCATCTCCTCTTTAATTCCTGCTCACCCTGCTCATACTGCACATATACCAGCTCTGCAGAAAAACCTTCCCTAACCTCAAAACACGTCAAGACCCTCTGCTGCATATAGGAAAAAACTAGCATCCAAAGAATTGGGTATCCTTCTGAATCTGTGATCACTGTTAATTTTTTCTTGAGATAGTAAATATTATATTGTCCTCTGGACTTTAACTGCTTAAAGCTTAGGCCAAATTTACTTCTAAATGTTATGTCCAATGTTTTGAAACTTCATTTTTAGTGAGTCTATATATAATTTATATAGATAATTTTTTTGGGTCTGCATACTGTTAAAAATTCTGCTAGAAATTCATTCAAAGGTAGGCATATTGCAGCTAAAAATGCTGTTTAATAAATTTTTTTGTAAATTGTTTTTCATTAAATTGGTTAGAGACAGTATGTCCAGTGCTTCTTTTTCTCCTTTTAGTAAAGTGACTGTTTTCCCAGTCATCGATCTCAGCACTGGATGTTCATGAACTTCTGTCTGTTCTGGTCAGTCTGCTTAGTCTGTGTTCATGTTACTTCAGCACCTTTATTGAATAAAACATTTTCTATTGAACTAATGGATAATTCACTTGAACTTGTAAGATATACAAAGATCCTGTGTCCTCTTTACCCAGTCTCTCCCAGGGTCACCTCTTGCAAAACTATGATACAATTTCGCAGCTGTGATGTTGACATTGGTACAGTCAAGGCTCATAACATATCTATCACCACAAGGATTAGATGTGTTTCCATACCACATCCCTCCCACCTCTATCCTGGCAATCCTTAAAGCTGTTCTTCATTTCTATAGTTTTGTCTTTTAAATATTATTATGCAACTGTCATCATACCATAAGTAACAATTGAGAACTGACTTTTTTCATTCAGCAGTAGCAGTGATTCTTTGGAGACTCAACACAGTTGTGTAGATAAAGTTTGTTCCTTTTATTTGTTGTGTCCTGTTCCATGAGGATGCACTTCAGTTGAACCTTTCACCAGTTAAGGACATCTGAGTTGTTTCTGGTTTGAGCTGTTACAAATAAAGCTGCTATAAATATCTATACACACTTTTGTCCACAACCATAAGTTTTCATTTCTCTGGCATATATGCTCAGGGATGCAATTGCAGGATCACATAGTATTATTGCATGTTTAGCTTATTAAGAAATGTGGGTACCATTACTCTGCATTCTCAGTAGTATTTGGTTTTCACTGTTTTATTGTTTTTAGTTGTAGTCTCTTTGAGGCTTTTATTTACACTCCTCTCATGGCTAATGATATTTGTTGTTTTTTAGACTTTTTGTTTGATTTTGGCATAAATACTTCATAAAATCATCTGGAAAGTGTTTTACTTGTTTGAATTTCATTTATTTAGTCCATAGGTTTAAGCCTCTAACAGATTTTAGCATTTTCAGCTACTTTCCTTTTAGCCCCCTTTTAGTGTTACCTTCTGAATATTGTATTTCTTATTATAGTCCATCAGGCCCTGAGACTCTGCTCCTTTCTTCCTAGTCTTTTTTACTTCTCTGTTGTTTACTTAAATAATTTCTCATTTTATCTTTTCATTCACTGACTTTTCTCATTCTGCAGTAGAGCTTATCCACAAATTTTTTTTTTTTTTTTTTGTTATTTTGTTTTTCAATTCTATTATCTCTGGAGGATTCTTCCTAGGTTCTGTTTCTTTGCTGGCATTTTGTTTTCTTCATTTGCTTCAAGCATGGTCATAATTGTTCATTGATACTTCTTATCATGATTGCTCTAAAATCACAACACTGACATCTGTCAACTCAGTACTGGCATATGTTGTCTGTTTTCTTTGGTATTTGGTACCTGGTACCAAATTCTGTTTGGTAACCTGGAATTCTCCTATTATGCTGTTTTAGTCTGTACTTTATTTTAACTTATTTTAATTGGCTTTTTTCTAGTATCTTTCAGCAGAGGCAGGGGGCACTGCTGCCTCACCATTGCCAGGTGGAGGTACAAATCCAGAATCGCCACTTGGCTTCTGTTGATACCTGGTGGGGGAGGGGTATGTTTAAACCGTTTCCCTTAGGTGTTGGTAAGAATTGCTTTATGCTGAGTCTTTCTGACGTACTCCAGCCTGAGAGGGGGAGGGTGCAAATGGGGCAGAAGCTGGGGCTCTCTTTGTGTTCTTCATGAACACCACAGTCGTAACCACTTTGTGCCATCTGGCAGGCATAAAGTTCCAGCTCACTTTGCCAGTACTTCCCAGGGGCACTTTGGGGAGAACCATGTTACAGCTTTGCAAGATTAGAGTCTGGGTCCTTCCCCTTAACCTTTGCTAGTATGGAGGGCTTAGGCTAGATTTTGTGGTTTGAATGAGATAGAACCATAACTGTTTGTGGGGCTGCTCCTTTGTGTACCTTTGGCTAGAAAGAACAGACATTCGTTAAAACTTTTTGTTTATGTTTTTTGACTTTTTCAGTTTTTCCAGCTTTATCAGCTCCAAGTTGGGAAAATCAATAGATCTCATTTCGTTGTTGTTTCTCAGGTTCCTAGTTAGTCTGTCTTTTCTCTTAATGTCATTACTTTTAAATGATATAACTTAATTAAAAGCTATTTCTTTCCTAATTAGCCCAATTTAGAAAATCTTATTGAAGCTTCATCTCCAAGGTCCAGAATTTTCCCATAGGTCATATAGAGTTAGTCACGATTGCAAAATGATGGCAGAACTGTATGCTGCTGGTCAAACCAGAGATGCACTGATACTGAAATGTGCCATGTATTTCTTTTTTTTTTTTGAGACTAGGTCTCACTATGCTGCCCAGGGTACTGCAGACTCAAGAGCTCCCTAGCCTTCAGCCTCCCAGGTACCTGGGATTACAGGTGCATGCCACCCTAGCCGGCTATTTTTTAGAGACTAGGTCTTGCTATGTTGACCTGGTAGTCTTGAATCCATGGACTCAAGCGATTCCTGGCCTCAGCCTCCCAGCACTGGGATTACAGATGTGCGCCACCATGCCTGGCTACACCATGTATTTCTTAGAGAAGTTGCTGAGCATAACTGATGTGCACACCTTACTCAGATGCACCTAGAACAGAATTGATGCTATAGTTATATGAACAGGAGTTGCAGAGTAAAGCAAAAACAATGATTTATAATGTTCAAACATTTTTCATTTATTTACCGTGTAAAGTTAAAAAAATATTGATCACTTTACAAAAGCTAGGATTCCTTTTTTGAGAAGTTTGAAAAGGTCTTTTAAACCCATTTTGATGATTCTCTTTTCCTGCAGAGATAGTGCTGCCTGCTTTGCTATTCAGAAAGGATTACAGGCATCACGTAGTGACATTAAGTTATTTAAACATAATGATATGGCTGACCTGGAGCGACTACTAAAAGAACAAGAGATTGAAGATCAAAAGGTATGATTCTTTTGAAGAAAATTATATGCTTCTTTTGTACTTTCTAACCAGCTAAATTATATATGAAATGATAATTTGTCATGAAAACTTGACTGTGGATCATATTTGGATATTAAGTAAGGGTGTTCCTGCTTATTAAATGTACTTCTTGTTGGAGAGCCAAGTCTGATTGTAATTGCCTTATCACTACTATAATTATATATGGCAAATTTGGGGGAAAGTAATCCAGCCAGCTTTCTAAAAGAAAGAGAGAGAAACGGCACACACTTTGAGGGTTGGGAGATGTATACTCTGCATGTATACTCTTAACCCTGTAGAAGTAATACCAGAGCTCATTAGGTGTAAAAGAGGTGTGCCTAGTGAATTCCATATAGTGAATAGACTTGTTAGTGTCAGAATAAATCATTTATCAATTAGCTAGAGGAAACAGTGCAAGCAGATAAATTTTTGAATTTATGAACAAGGTGAGACTGTATCCCCACCCAGCTTTATCTTAGAACTCTGAGCAGCTGCTCCTTGTGGGAGAACATTGTCCCATAATGGCATCCTCCTATCTGCAGCCTGTTCATATTTCTTTCCAAACAATACTTCCAAGTGGATTTTTCTCTGCAGCTTGCCCATTACTAGAATAAACGATTCAATTGCTCATCTTATTCTTTGTTTTTGTGTTAATTTCCATTCTTTGGCTATTTGCATCATTCCTTTAGATTCTGTTTTATTTGTTTAGGCAGCAATCTAAGAGCTGCACCTTGTAAGTATTCATATTCTTGTGATGAACATTCATTTTACATTTTACACCAAACAGGTGTAGCCAGTGTTTTATGTCTCACGGTTGAGAAAAATTTATAAGGTATGCTAAAATTGAGACCCTGTGGGGCATGGTGGCGCATGCCTGTAAGCAGCAGCCTAGGAAGCCGTGGCAGGGGCCAGGGATTACAGTTTGAGTCCCACTTGGGGCAACGTGGCGAGGCCTAGTCCGAAAGAAAAAAATAGCTGGGCGTGGTGGTGCATGCCTGTAATCTCAGCTACCTGGGAAACTGAGGCTGGGAATTGCTTGAGTCCTTGGTACCCCAAGGCAACATGAACCAGCGGTTCCACGGGCAAAAAATAGCGAGGCCTAGTCTCAAAAGAAAAAAAAAAAATTTGAGACCCATTCCATTGAGGTGTTTCTTTCTCCAAATTGCAAAAAGAGGTGGTTTATTTTGATTCAGTGATAGAATGCTACCAGTTTGACCTATGCACCAGTCTGCTGTAGAGTTTATTTTGCCAAATTTAGCTTTGTACAAATTTGGAAAACATTCAGGTTTGTGTGTTTCTGTGTGTTTTACAAGACTTATAATTCATGGCAATTTCTTTTTTTTTTCGGCCCTGTCTCCTCCATAGCATTTTCTTATTGAAAATAAGAAATAAAATTAAATGCCTTGAAATGTATTTCTATTTTATGTTTTTTTTTCTATGAAATATACCATATTTCCTTATCACAAGCAGTCAACTTTGTAAATAACTACATTTTTGGTTTGAGGAATAATTCTTTTCCAATTTTATTTTAACAAATGTTAAATTTTTAAATTTTTTAATGACTAAATATTGTCAGATCAAAGTATTGAAGACATTTTATATTTAGAGTTAGAAAATTAAAACATGATTTTTTTATCCTTTAAAGAATCCTCGCAAGGCTCGTGTAACTCGACGTTTCATTGTAGTAGAAGGCTTGTATATGAACACTGGAACTTTATGTCCCCTTCCAGAATTGGTAAGCAACCTTGTTAGTCATTAATTAAGCACTGAGCACATTTGGCAATTCTGTCTTTTGTTTATGACCACTTTTAATGTCTAATGCCTACCCTGCTTTGTATAATAGGTATCAAAAACACATCATACCATGGAGGCAGATTAGCATTCAATGCTAATGATGACCTTTAAAGTGTAAGGCTCAGTTTTTTAAAACCAATTTTATTTAGGTGTAATTGGCATATGATAAGATAGACAAAGTTTATAGTTTGATCACTTGTATTTAACACTGTATTGTGTATTTGACTAATGGATGCAATACCACCACCACTACAGTCAAGATATGGAATATTCCCATGACTCCATAAAGTTCCCTAATGCCCTGTTGAAGTCAGAACTTTGTCCCAGACCACCATTCCCTGACCTTCTGTTCCTGTAGTCTTGCATTTTGTCGAATTTCATATAAATGAAATGAAGTGTGTGTTTTGTAAAACTCAGCTTCGTAGCAGGGAAAGCAGTAGACTTTCAAAACCATGACTATTGAATTGTGCTCTGGGGGCAGGTTTGGGGTGAAGTGCACAGAAAATGAAATTAGCCATTTTCAGGAGTACAGTTCATGACATAGAGTACCTTCACTTTTTGTGCCACGGTCAACTAATTCAGAAACCTTTTGTGACATCCAAAGAAGACCTTATGCCCACTCAACAGTCATTCCCCATTTTCCTTTATCCCTAATCCTTGGCACCTACTGATCTGCTTTCTGTATATATAGATGTACTTATTTTTAATATTTTCCTTAAGTAGAATCATGTAATATGTATTGCCTTTTGGGTCAGGTTTTATTCATTTAGTATTAGTTTGCATTGTTTATCTCATTGTTTATCTCATTGTTCACCCAATTTATTGCTTGTGTTAGTATTTCATTCCTATTTAGTGCTAAGTGATATTCTTTTGTCTGGGTATACTTAGTTTTGCTTAGTTCTGCTGTTTTCATCTTTTGGCTATTGTGAGTAATGCAGCTATGAACATTCATTTATTCATAGCTTATTTTAGTTCTTTTTTTATACATATCTAGCACTGTAGTTGCTGGATCATATGATAATTCTATGAGGATTATCTGTTGAGGAACTGCCATACTATTTCCCACAGTGGCTATATCCTTTCACATTCCTTCCAGCAGTGAAGGAGGGTTACAATTCCCAGCAATTCCCAATTCACATCCTTTCCAACCCAGCCTTTATTTGGCTTCTAAAATTTTTTCCATCCTGGAAGGTACAAAGTATGTGGTATTGATTTTCATTTCCCAAATGACAAATGATGTTAACTCTTTTCTTGTGTTTGTTCAACACTTGTGTGTCTTTCTTTTTAATATGCTCAGATAATTTATATTGCTTTCATGTAACTAAACCAGCAATTATATAAAATTTATCTTTCTGTATGAAATAAAACCTTTCTTTCGGGGCGGGGGTAAAGCAACAAATTGACAACCTAAGTTAAACATGGGCAAAGGACTTCTATAGAGAGTCTTCTGGGTCGAAGATAAATAACTCTCCCCAAATTAGTGTATTAATTGTTAGTGAAAATCCAGCTGAAAGCTCAGTGGGGCCCCTCTTCCAATTTGATATTGATTAGAAGATTAATCAATACAATATTCAGAATTAAAAAATAAATTATCAAAGATAATCAGTGGTATGGGCACTAACCTGTCTTATACATTCTGTGGATTATTTCTACAGTATTGGTGGGAAATTATCTTTGTAATTAATTAAACCTTAAGCAATGAAAAGTATAACTCTGGCACAAGAAAAAACATGTGAATTATGGGAAAATTGTATAGCCCAACTTCTTATGAGATGTATATAAAAATTTAGTGTTCAGTAATCACTTTTAATTTAGTTGTGAAACTGATTTTATGCATATATGTGGGTGAATCAACTAAATATTAGAGAAAATACTTACAAATGCATTTATTCAGCTTCCTATTGTGTAAATAAAATCATTAGGAAGACATAGCTAAATATGTTTCTCTACTTTTGATAGGAAAAGATTTTTTTTAAGCCTAAAAAGCAAACTGAATAACCTATTAAAGGGGACTATTTCTGCATCAAGAAATAGCTGACTCCAAGTGAAGACACACTATCCTGAGGGAGGATGTATAATTTCCCCAGAAGTTTTGATACATGGTCAGGCCAATATTTCAACAGAAATTATATGTCTGTATTTATATAATGTTCTAACATTTCCTCTTTTAAAAAGTCTATCTTATTCAGTAAACTAGAATCATTTGAGAGCATCTGAAGTTTGGTCAGTTTTCATCAATCCATGATGGTTATGTTCTATAAAGAATGTATAATTATATTTTCTAAACTTGTTACTAACACTGATCTATTGCTATAGGATTAGGTTCCTGTGACTCTCTGGTCACTTTTTCATCAACCTTGTTTTACCTGTGTTGCTGGTGAAAGATATTGTATTTAATATATTTATATGTTGTTGGTTCACATTGAACTCACCACAGGGCCCTTCTGTAATACACATTGCAGCCTTTTTGCACGTAGGAACAGATACTAAGCAGCATTTCAACACTGTACTTCAGGGGCACCAACAAGAAAAGCACAAATTGTGAAAAATGTGACAGTAAATAGACCATGAAAAGGACACTTGTTCACAGTATGGGCTAAAGCATTCGTCGTAAACTGATCTGGGAACTTGTGTGTCGGGTCAGTTTTCACCATCCTTGACATGTGCTCTGAAGGATTGATGTTGGGGTTACAAGTAAA
Source organism: Uropsilus gracilis (assembly GCA_004024945.1). NCBI lineage: Eukaryota > Metazoa > Chordata > Mammalia > Eulipotyphla > Talpidae > Uropsilus > Uropsilus gracilis. The sequence continues at coordinate 48,444 of PVHY01006575.1, read as the reverse complement.
TTTTGGCAAAAGCAAATCCTCCAATATTGAAAACTGACTTCTCTTTTTGAAGTTTTTTTTCCTTCTCAATGTGCTTTCTATGCAGTTTGTCATCAGTATTTTAAAGTTGTTTTATTTAACACATAGGTTAAATTAAAATACAAATACAAAGCAAGAATCTTTCTGGAGGAAAGCCTCTCATTTGGAGTCCTGGGGGAGCATGGCCGAGGCATCACAGAACATTTTGGCATCAGTGTAAGTTCTCCTTTTCTAAACATTTCTTTGTTCAGAAAACATTCATTCCATCCTGTTGGACAGAGTTTACAGGCGCAGAATTCTCTCCTCTTTGACTTCAGGGCTGCTGGCTGATATGTGGATCATTGAGCCTAGGGAGGAAACGCTTCACCAGGCCAGTTCTCTCCTGGAAGTTGTAAACTCAGTATAGCAAATTGTAGAATTTGTATTCTGTTTATATTGGTGATAGCTCTTCATCCTGGCTTTTAGCCTCCTATTTAGAAAAAGATTCCATTTTTAAAGTCAAGATTTCCCTTAGTTGTTCCTAAGAAAGTTTTTATGATGCCAATGAAAGGGTCTTCTTTCCATAATCAAAAATTCTATAGTTTATGTATATAGGATGATGGAAAAGAGCCATACTGCCTTTTTACTTATATATAGTTTCAGAAACACCACTAGCATGGATTCAGTGAGGCTCCTCAAGGTCCCAGACAACTGGAATAAGTTTGTCATGCTTGCTTTTGCTGAGGAGAAATGAGTTCCAAATGCCCATAGTCTTAGTAGTTTGTACTCCTGAACTCAGGGAGCAACAATATTGCCTATCTGCAGAACCTGTCTGCAGCCCCCAACCTGTGTAGTAGAAATCAAAGGAAGCTTTTTTCAAAATCCATGCATGAAAGTTTTGTAATCTGTGTTAAGCTGAATACAAAATATTTTTAAAAGTTAAATTATAGAATACTAAACCATGTTAGATTATCTGAATCCCACTATCTATACAATCCTAGAGAAAAACAGTACCTTGAATGTTATATGGAATTAGAATTAAGCATGCTTCTTCAAGACAAACTGGTATTTGACAATTAAATACCCTGCAGAACTTAAGGTACTTGCAATATAATTTAAGCAAAATTACTAGAGCAATTTTTATGATGAAAATTCTAAAGCAGGAAAAGGCACTGAGCATATCGTTCTAACTTTTAACTCCTCTTATCAGTTGTCCTGGAGATTATTTATGAGGACTTTGAGTACAAAGTGCAGAATGTGCCGGGCATGGTGATGTGCACCTGTAATACCAGCACTGGGAAGCTGAGGCCAGGGTTCGCTTGAATCTGAAGGTTTGAGACCACCGCAGGCAACATAGTGAGACCTCATCTCAAAAAAACAAACAAAAAAAACAAGTGCAAAATGTGTGAACCTTACTACATTGTGATCCAAGCAATCATGAGACAATCAGATATTTGAAACCCTAACTAGTTTATAAGTTTTAAATTTGATAATGGTTTTGAATAAATGTTTTATCTTTTAGAAATGCACATTGACATGTTTACAGATGCAGCCATATGAACTCTGATATTGACCCCCAAAGATAAAGTGATGAGGCCAAAGGGGGTGTATTGGAATACAAAATGAGCTGATGACTATTGACTCTGGGTGATGAGGATTCTTTATTCTGTTCTCTACTTTTGTACAGGCAGTTCTCTGTATCTGTATGTCCCAGTTCCACAACTATGGATGGAAATACATTTTTTGTTGTCTTGCTGTATCTGTACCGAACATGTGCAACATTTTTTATTGTCTCTATTCCTTAAACAATACCATCTCCTAAGAATTATTTACACAGTAGTTACATTGTATTAGGTATCATAAAGTGATGTAAAGTATATGGAAGAATGCATACAGGTTGTATGCAAATATCATACCTTTTTTATAAGAATTTTGAGCATCTGCTGGAACTAGTCCCCTCAGATATCCAGGGATGTGTATATGTTTGAAATCTTTATGACAAAATGTAAAAGAATAGACCTACAGAGGTTTCCTAATTGAATCTGTGAGATGCTTAGAAAAGCACCATATGTTTCTTAACTGGTTGTTATCATAACCATCAGTGAGTACTTACTAAATGACCATCACATACCCAGGGTGACACACCAGGAGCAGAGGTGAGGCTGGCTGGACTGCTAAGGAGTTGAGAAGAGAATAAGGACTCTCATAGGGCACATTAGATTCATCCACTGACTGGTTTGTACAGTTTGGTTAAATAATCAATTGCCATAATGTTTGGATAAATTGATTTCAGTTTTGAAAATGTGAGAGGAATAAATTTAATGTAGGACAGAGTAATCTAAACTGTTTCTTTTTATTTATCTCAAGTGACCCTCTGTGGTGGAAGGCTGGCTAGACTACTGTTTCAATTATTTTATTTTCTACAGCTGGGTCATTTAGTATCATACAGCTTAGAATTTTGTCCTCCTTTAATTTATCTCTTCCACTCTGACTAAATTGTCAATGGATGGTGAAATGGCAAAAAAGTATAAAGTAAAATACTTTCAAAAGCAGGCTTTGAAACTTCAGTCCTTTAGTGATAGATTTTATGTGTTTTATTCTTTGTTTTCATGTAGGTAGTTTTTTTTAGCTCCAGATGTTGACTTGATTAGTGCTGAAACATTATCTGCAAGCTTGACTTTGGCCTTTCCCCCTTTACATTGAGGAGTAACATCTTCTGTTCCTCTTTTTTTGCAGATTGATGATATTGACCTTATCAGTGCTAACATGGAGAATTCACTTGCTTCCATTGGGGGTTTCTGCTGTGGCAGGTCCTTTGTAATTGACCATCAGGTAGGTTCTTTTTAAAAGGAAAAATATAGACAAGCCAGTTGTTTTATTGGTCACCTCTATTGTAACTTCTGATTTATGTTAAAATTCCATTCTAACACAGTTTATCACCCAATTTTTTAATTTAATTTTTAAAATTTATTGCACACACACACACACACATACATACATATTGCATCCTTGTATACCCTGAGATTCTCCCACCACCTTATCACCATTCTCTTGTACCCATCCCTCCCCTGGCTTAGCCCCCTCCCCTTCTCTTCCTCTATGTTTCAGTTCTACTGACAGTTTTAAATTTTACTTGTCCTTTTGTTTGTTTTCCCTATATCCTGCATGTAGCATATAGGTGGGATCATCCAGTATTTCTCATTTTCTTTCTGACTTATTTCCACTAACATGATTCCTTCTAGGTTCATCCATATTGTCACAGAGGCATCAAATTTGTCTCTCTGATTAGGGAATAATATTCCATTGTGTACATGTCACACAAATTTTAAGCCAGTTAGTTAAAGAATCACTCATAATACTTACATTTAGGAATTTTGTCCCTTAAAAAACAAATCTTTTTACATGTATAACCTGTATGCATGGTGGATCTCATCAACTCACCATTCAGTAGGTGGTACAGAGATTTGGTGACTTTAAAGTTTTTAGCTCCCAAAAAAAGGGCAGAAAAACGTGTTTATGTTTTTGACTGGTTTGTTTCTTCTCAGCGGCTTTCAGGTCAGGGATACTGCTTTTCAGCTTCATTACCTCCCCTGTTAGCTGCTGCTGCAATTGAGGCCCTCAACATCATGGAAGAAAATCCAGGTATAAGCTCTATAAACCTCAGGATATCAAAGATACCTGGGTTATGGTTACTGTGCTTGTGGTTTGCATTTTGGAGGGATTAGCCAGCAGAACTTATCACACAGAATTGGCTCTGAATTATATTATCAGCATTTATAAGAAGAATTGCAGTGAAGAAGGTATACCTGCCTCAAGGATTTGGTTTAAAGCACTCCTCTTCTCAGAACTGGAGCCAAAGCATGGCAGGGCCCTGCCTGGTAGGGAGGCCAGGAGGAGGGTAAAGCTCCAGGCTTCCCTGTACAAAAACCAGTCATCATTTAGTTTAGCATCTTTTGGGAAATTAATCTGCTACTAATTTTTGGTATATAATTTCATAACTATGTCTCATTTCCCCCTTCAGCCTCAGAATCAGTTGATGCTGAAGCCAAACCTCATTTATACACAGAACTTACTTAATGGACAAAGTTGACTAAATATGATTTTTGGCTAGAGGAGTGCCTCCTCACCAAAGCCTAAAATGGAAAGGTAGTAGTAGGCATTATCTGATATTTCTGAATATTCAATATTGGTTTTAATTCCCAGAATTAGGAACTGTGTAGACAATAATATGCTCCTTTATCAGATAGCTTGGCATTTCCACTTGTTGCTCTTGTGTTTTAATTCTGAATTTCCCTTGAGGGGGGGGAAACATCAAGGCAGAGAAAAAATAATAAACAGTACCATGGTGTCTGTTTTTTCACCCCATTATTTAGGGTCCATAAGTAATATATTTGCTCCCCTTAATTCTCTCAGCCAGATTGTTTCTAGACTCTTAATAAGAGTAAATGCCTCTATTTGGTTGATTGTGGAAAATCACATTCCAGGTTTTGCTGAAAGTGAGGTAAATGTGAGATGATGCCAAGAATGACAGCTAGGTTCTTTAGAGGAGTTTTGCTTCTGGTTGTATGTTATTAGTACATGGAATAATTTGCAGCTTTTCAAATTGATAAACTTGGATTGAATTTTTAACAGACATATTTTGAGATTAGTAATCAGATCTTCTGAATATACCAGCAAGTGTTTCTTTTTTTTTTTCCTTTCAGGTATTTTTGCAGTATTGAAGGAAAAATGCAAACAAATTCATAAAGCTTTACAAGGGTAAGTCTTATGTATTTTCAGTATCCTTCTGCAGTACTTTTCAGCATCTAATGAAACATTTTTGAATGGCAACTCTGATTTTTAGTATATTTGATAGACTTGGGTCAGTTTAACCAAGAACACCAAAAACTGAGTTTTTCAAATTTATGTGTGCAACCAGAATCCATTCTGTCATTGTTATAATCATTACTGTATTTCTAAAAATGATAGAAGCTCATTAATAAAATACTATAGTAGTATAGAAATATAAAGACAAAGTAACAACTCAACATGCTACTACCAGAAACAACAGGGTCTGTACTGGAGTATCTCTCACATTAAGGAATATCGTTATATATTACGAAATTAGATGATGGAAATATGGAAATACTATCCAATTCACCTTAAGGAAATTTCTTTTACTTTAAATACAAGAAAAAGAAACAAGTGAAATTGAAGTGAATTTTATGAATGTTTGATGATTTGTTTCCACTACAAAAGAGTAGTTCTTAAAGATTCCTCTAGAACTGAGTTAAAAATTGAGGTTGGTGATCTCATCAGGCAAATTTCTGGTCTATAATGAAGGAACTCAGATTCCCAAGGTCTTTTGTATGTATATTTGTTTTGCTTGTTTGACTTCACTACAGTGAAATATGCCTTTTGGTGGCAAAAGTCCTTTTTCCAGATCTAAAAACTAGAGACTTCTGAAAAAGAAAAAGATAGTTGATAAATGAACACATCACAGCTGTTCCCGATAAAGTAGAAAAGAAATAATTAAAGTTCTGGGTGTGTCCACATGAAAGTACTGAAGTTCCTGCATGATTTATGCTAGAGAAAATTGTTTTTACTGCTTCTAGTTGCTTTATGAAACATTAATATGCCAGCACAGCCTAGCACATTCAAGTCACCATAAATTCATGAACAACAGCTTCAGGTGCCCTTCATTTTCATTGACAGCATCCCATCCTCCACTTCCCCAGCTCTTTCATACCTTTTCTTCTCCAAAATTCCTGACCCTTCATCTTATCCACAAGGTCTGACAGCCTTGTTTCATGCTGTCATTTGGGAATGCCCTCATTTTCCCTAACAAAGCATTGCCCCTCCAGGTATCTGAACCACTACCCCTCATTTTAACACCAGAGGATGTTCCCTCAACCATCACAAGCTCTAATTTCTTAAGAACTAGCTACCTTAGGGCTGGGCATGGTGGTGGTGCATGCCTGTAGGCAGCAACCTAGGAAGCTGCAGTGGGGGCTGGGGATCGAGGTTGGAGTTCCACCAGGGGCACGTAGCGAGACCTAGTCCCCCAAAAAATAGCTGGGCCTGGTGGTGCACGCCTGTAATCCCAGCTACCTGGGAACCTGAGACTGGGGATTGCTTGAGTCTGGTACCTTAGGCAACATGAGCCTGCAGTTCCACAGGCAAAAGTAGTGAGACCTAGTCTCAAAAAAAAAACAAACAAAAAACAAAAAAACAACCAGCTGCCTTTGGGTGTCCCCTTTCCTTTGTCTTCCCTTTCCTGAGTCACTGATTAGCATCCAAGTGAAAGCTGCTGTTCTGCCCTCTTCTCACAACCACATTCCCCTTTAGCACTTAATTCATTGCTCTTCTCTTCTTTTCCTTATAGCTAATCTCCAAGGTTTTTTTTTTTTTCTTTTGGTCTCTTCATAGCCTCATGTAATTTACACTTGAAACTACCAAGAGAGCTGGGAAGTGTGCCCCCTCACTTGAGCTTTCCCCTGACATTTCTGTGAGCCACTAGTGAGAGTGACAGTGTGCAACGCAGCAGGCAGTCTCAGAGCTCTTCTTACCAGCTTTTGGCACACCTGGGCATGTATTCCTATGTGCACTCTTTTTGGATTCTTCTACTTCTCTATGCCTTTTAACTGCTTTGTTGTGGTCTTCTCTGAAGGCTTTCTTTCAATAGCCTCCTTTTCAGGGCTTAGTTCTTGCTTCTCTTTTAGCCACCTTCCACCGTTGGAGCTTGATAATGCTTTGTGACACATGTATGTGAATAGTGTACACTTGTATTTTAGTTTATCCACTCTTAGACCTCAGATCTTCCTGACTCCACAAATCCCTTCCACCAAACACACAGTGTTAGGAGTGTGGGAACAAATCACACAGGTATCTAAATCTTTCAAGGGAATAGGAAGTGAAACTGCCAGGAGGCTATTGTAGCAAGAGGGCAGAAGCAGGGTGCTCTGTGGAGGAAGACAGGGTCCAGGTCACAGACCCAAGCGTGCAAGGCCTCTGGACCACAGCAAAGCCTGACTCAGATAGGAAACCATGGTTTGGTTCTGAGCAAGAGAGTGTGTGCCATGTTTGACCTTATGTCTTAGAGAACGTGATCATGTGTTGTGTGAAAAAAATAAATAAGAAAGATTATTTGATGACAAATACAGAAGCAAGGAGACCAGTGAGGAGGTTGTGGCCATGATATGCACAAAAGATCATGGTTGCTCCAACTTTGTAGTAACAGCAGGAAATGTTTGGAGTTTGGATATTGTTTGAAGGTAAAGTTAGCTGGACTTGCCAGAAGTTCATATATTGGGTGAGTCAAAAAGACAAAACTCAAGGTTGGTCTTAAGACTTTGGGTCTGAGCAACTTAGATGGTATTGCTAGTACAAGGTGGGTAGGACCGTTGGGGGAAATTGTTTTATTGTTAAATACTGGGTATGTTATACTTGAAACACCATTAGGCAAGAGTAGTTAGGTGTGCATTTTGATGTTGAAAGATGAGGGCTTAACTGGAGACAAATATTTGAGTAATTTTTTTGCCATGATGAGTGTGTATTGTGTGTATGTGTATACATACACATATATAAATACAAATAAAATGTGCTTTAAGTGAATCTGTCTAAATATTATGACCTGTACTTCTCATGACATGTGCGGTGGTCATTTGAAAATACAAATTTTGCCCCTAAAGAAAATCTGTCTTCTTCCCCGAGTAGTTTTCTGTGCTGTTAAATCATAAGAGAAGAAAATAATTGTAATTCAAGTAAAATTTTAAGTAAAATCTGCAAATAAGGGGAGAAAAAGCAAAAAAGTGAAACTTTTCAGTCTGAATATTGCTGGTGGTCAAAATGTAACAATGTTGGAAATCAGTCTTAGAGTTTATGAGAAGACAAAATGCAAAGTAAATTCTAAATGATAAGCAAGCAGATGTAACTTTCTTGGTTGTAATAAGTGGTCCATGAAGGAAACACTAATAGAAAATGGTGGTGTGAACTTTCCCTTAAAGTGGGTAATAAGGGAAGCCTCAGGAAGTGACTCTGGACTTAGACCCGGTGTTGGTGGCACTTGCAGTAAGTAGGTGAGAGGAAATGAAAGGGCCTTGGCTTATTTAGGAATGGAATGGACATGTGAACATGGTCTACACTGCTGAGATGGCTGAGGAGCAGGGCCTGTGAACCTTCATGGTGGGACATTGGGGATTTACCGTATTTTCTGTAAAGTGTAAGTCAGCAGTGTTTCCCAGGACAGCAGACCTGCTTCCCTGCTAAGTTCACAGAAACTGCATTGCAGGTCTTTTTTACACTCAGATATACTGATTGGAGCACATGTTTCTCTGTTGAAATTGGAACGCTATATAACTATTTCCTATAAAGTCACAAATTTCTAATAACAGCTATTAGACCAGATATAGTTGGTTTTATTTATTTTATTTTTGTTTTATTTTTTTGAGACTAGGTCTCGCTATTTTTGCCCGTGGAACTGCAGGCTCACATTGCCTGGGGTACCTTGGACTCAGGCAATCCCCTATAGCTGGTTTTGTAACATTATTTATATGTAAGATGTCTGTGAGCCTGTGTGTTTTCTCTTCTTTAGCATTTCCGGATTAAAAGTGGTGGGGGAGTCCATTTCTCCAGCATTTCACTTACAGTTGAAAGAGAGCGCTGGATCTCGAGAGAAAGATGTTAAACTACTTCAGGATATCATAAATCAAGTAAGTATCTCTTATTCCACCGAATGTCTTCTTACCCCGAGAACCAAGCATTGTTTTATATCATTTTTAAGAAAGGTCTTTTTACCCCAAGACATGGGATATAGTGGAAGTTGCTGGCCAGCCCCCTTGTTCAAATCTCCAAACCATCCCTGTGTCTGTTCCTGCTCAGTTGAGTATGTAGCTTGTTTTTACTGACATCTACAGTTTGTCCCATTGAGTCAATTTCAACCCTAAGGTTGTGTTCTGTGCACAGTATATTAAAATGCATATTGCTTCTATTTGGAATAATTAGCCTTCCAGAAACCCCATTTACTCCCCATTTAGAAAGCCAGGCTTTCATATATGTAGATGGGGATGCATTGCATGTAATGACTATACACACCTGGATAGGTAGACCCCCAGTTGTATTGGGCATCACTGGGGAAGACCACTTGCTTTTTGCTTTTGCTGTTCAGTAGATCCTTGTCTCCTGACCTTCTCCTCCTCACTTTTCTTTGTGCCACTCCTTTCTAAAGAAAGATCCAGTGGCCCTGCAACACTGTGAGCAAGCTTGCCGGGGACAGAACTGCCCTTTACCTTAACCTGAAACACATCTAGGATGTATATGAGAGTGAAAACGCCTTCATTTTGTTTCCTGTATTTGTCTGGATGGTTCCTCCTGGAGGCTCCTGGTCCAAGTAGGTGCTGCCAGACATTAACCTGACAGTGATGGCAGCCTTTTGGTGTGTGGCTTTGGCCGGCCTGTGGTTCAGGAGGACAAGCCCTTGTCTACAGTAATTGACTGTTCAGTGTGGAGAATGCAGTGTGAAGCCACCTCTGACTTCCTGGCTTGTTTCAGTGTTCCATCTCCTATAGTGTGTGAACCATATCAGATTGAGTAACAGATCTATGTGTAGTGTGTGTCCTTCCAGAGTCAGTTGTCTCAACAACACACCAAAATCACACTCAGAATTGGAGAGAACCTATTAAGAAAATGTGTCAAACTATGAATGACTGGGCTAGAGGGACTCTAACTTGCTGCAGGAGGAAATGTCAGTTTTCCCCTCAGCACAGCAAACATGAAAAAAGACCGACTCTTTAAAGAGGGAAAAATGTCCCACAGACTTCTTTACCTCAGTGTATTTATTGTTAGGTCACTTAAATATGTTCATACATAAAGGGAAGCACAGCAGTCCCCAGTTAGAGTTTATGCCCCAGTTAGAGTTCTTAAACAAATGTAAAACAATGTAATACCAAGCAAGCTTATGAAATAAATCACACTAAATAGACACACCAAATTAGTTACATGCCCTGCCTGAGACAACTCGTTTCTAAAACGAGTTGCTGGGTTGGTGAGGCTGATGCAGGAACTAAGAGGAAGCCTTGGATGCTGTGTATCCCAAGCCAGGTCTCTCACAGTGATGCTGTCATTCTCCAAGTCTTCCCTCCAGCCCCTTAGGACAGTCTTCTACGTGCTTCTTGGTGTGGGCACTCTAGATGCCAGAGGCCAATTCTGTATCACATCTGCCCCGTCCTGTTCTCACTGATTGCAGGAGTTAAGGTTTTACTTTTATTTTGTGCCAGAGGGAGGCTGAGAAGAACACAGGTGAATGGACTGACTCAGTGTCATTACCTGGGCTTTGTACATTATCCTGTGAGAAGAGGCAGTAAAAGTGCATGCCATGCACAAATCCTGTCTGTGGGCCCCAGCTCTGTCCTGGCTGTCTTCAGGAGATCATCTTGAATTTGGACAGGAAAGAGCAGGACCTCTGGATAGGGGACCAAATATTATCTAAACATTTGCATTTGTACAAAGTAGAAAGATCGTAGCATTTCTCTGCATCGTCCATGGCTTCCATCTTAAGATCCTTTGTCCTTCCTTTCCCTTTTTTTTTTCAGTACTTTGAGGGAAAAATTGTAGTATTGTTGCTCTTGTTTAAGCTTCACGGAACTGAGGATTTTGCCAAGTTTTTGTTCAGTTACTCAGCAAAAACGCTTTTTATAAACTGCATCTTGGTTTATAATGTTTGTTAATAAGCCAAGGCTAGATGTAGCCAGTCCAGATGTTTTGGTACTAGTAGACTTTTCCAAATACACTTCTAAAGTATGGCCTTGGCAGAAGTCTAGCATCACTGCCTGGTGGTAGTTTCTATCATCTCACAAAAGAGGAAAACCTGCCTACGGTTTACCAAAAGGCCCCTCTTGAAACAAGTACCTTTTTATCAAGCACTGGGAATAATTCATTCTTTATGCCACCCTTTGCTATGATTGGTTTCTTAAAAATAGGATTCACATGCCTTAAACTTTACCTATTAAAATATACAGTTGAGTGGTTTTAGTATACACGCAAGTGGTACAGCCATCACTAATTCCAAACAACCCCCTCCCCCAAAAGAAACCCCTCAAATCCATTACCAAGGTTTCTTTTTTTAACTATTGACAAGTGACTGTCGAATGGGGAGGCTGTGCCAAAGTAGTGTGACACCAGACTCTTCTTTGTGCGGTAGCACCTTGGCCAAATATATCATACAGAGACCAGAGGCTCTTTGAAGTATTGCAGGCTCTCTATGAAATAGTCCTTCTGGTCTTACTCCTAAGTTCAGCTCTTGGTCAGCCTATAGAACTTAGCTCCTACTGTTTGTCCGTGTCATCATTCTGCATTATCTAAAATGGTAGCCACTACCTGGAGGTATATTTAAATTGAGTAAAATGTGAAAGTCCAGCCATGCTGCAAAATGCCTGTGGCCACGTGACCTGGGCAGTGCAGAGTGAGCGCCATGGCCCTTCAGGGGTCTGTAGAGGGGCACTGTCCATCTGTGTGGTGGCATTATGCTTTTGTCTCCAGCGATTATAATGGGATAGCCAAATTACAGTTGTTCTTGAGGACGGCATTCAGGGTACCTTCCTGTGCTAACTGCCTGTGTCTGCAGCACATTGTAAATGGATTCCCTCTCTCCATACAGTGCATGGACAGAGGCATTGCACTAACTCAGGCTCGCTACTTGGAGAAAGAAGAGAAGTGCCTCCCACCTCCAAGGTTGGTAGACATTAAAACATGATCTGACTTTCATTTTTCCTGCTTTAAATTCCACATGAAATGTATTTTTGAAAGACTTATAGGTTGAGAAATGGTATGTCAGCTGTACAACTCTGCTTATACTTGGATTTTCTTGGTAAATAAACGATACCAACTTCAGGTACTGATATTTACAGTATACTACTGACAGTGTGTTTTCTGTTATAACTTGAACATTTCCTTTTCTCTAGCTTACCTAAAGATACAGCATAGAAAACATATAAGATATGCACTAATCAGCTGTTTCTGTTGTTGGAAGACCTTCATTGAACAGTAGGCTGTTAGTTTTGTAGTCTAAAGTTACCTACTACACGAGGGGCTGACAGGGTGGGTAGTCAGAGTACCCTCACATTGTTGAAGGGTCAACTACATATCACCTGCTTTCTGTTCTTAAATAAAATGTTTTCCAATTTTAATTCAAAAGCCCCTCAGGACTCACTGTAACCTCCCCTTGAACTTAAATGTCTATAATCCCCGGAGTGAACGGGGATGACAGACGTGCTGGCATATCCTCTGCTGTGCCAGTACAGTGTGCTGAGCAGGGACAGTCCTGCAGAGAGGGACCCAGCTGGTGGGGGGCAATATTCACGTGCTGGTGTCCAGAGCACTGTGTGGTGCTTCCTGTGATGAACTCTTAGGGGACACCCAGGGACATCTAGAGAGCTTCCCCAAGCCCTCCATTGGAAGGTGCCTTGACTTGTGATAAAAAATCGGCGTTCATTCAGCAAAACAGCCACAGTCTCCACCAAGCATATGCAGTTTCATGGATGGAGGTAGACTCTCCTGAAGGTTTGGGGCCATGGCACTCGGTTAGTGAGGTCACAGGGGAAGAGGTCCATAGCTAGCTGTGGCCTAGGAGCGACTCTGATGATGTTCAGCCTGAATCTGGAAAATTAAACCTGTTGGTCAAACTTGTCAACATCTGGTGGGCATTATGGCCTTCCTACAGGCTATGCAGTGATGTGGAGACCTGCAGGTGTACCTGGAGAGTCCAAAGCACATGTTTGAGAGGCACCAGCAGGAAGAAAGCAGAAGGGCAAAAGGGAGGACTAGGCAGGCGGTGGGGTTGGAATGCTGCAGAGCAATAGACTGCCTGGCTGGGCTTCTGGGAGCCAGGCTTGCATGCAGCAGCTGGAAATGCCCTCACAATCCTGTGCTCCTTTCTTCTTCCTCAGTCGTACATGTGGTCCAGGTTGGAGGAAGAGAGGCTGCGCTTATTCTGTGTCCTCCGGACTCCATGCCCAGTATGGTGCAGCTCAGTAAATATGTGTCCAGTGGACTGAGTATATGTTTGCAGAGGGAAGACGGGGCAGAAGATAGACTCACCCTATCAGGCAGCATTTCTTGTCTTTAACTTTCTGAGAGGAAAAAGAAAAAACTGCTGTCTTGCCTTAGTATTTAGATTTAACTGAGTAACCAAACCTTAACGGATTTCAGCAGTGTTGAATTCCTACTTCAAGCCTGGAACTGCTTGAAGCAACGGTAGGTTCTGTTAAGGAAAGAGTATCCTGGATTCCCTCAGCTGAGCCAACCCCTGCCAGGTTACTCTGACTAGGCATGTGCTAGTGGGTCAAGCTGCCACAGCAGACTTCTGCAAGTGTCCAGATAGTAAATGCTTAGGTTGCAGGACAAGGACCTACTCCGGCTCTCCCCTGTGGTGGTAGTGAGAGAAGTAGGTCTGGGTGCCTGCAGAACTTGATTCACAGAAATGGGCTCAGGCTAGGCAGACTCACACGAAGATCTTTGTATTCTCCCTTTCAGCATTAGGGTCGTGGTCACGGTGGAACAGACAGAAGAGGAACTGGAGAAAGCTGCGTCCACAATCAAGGAGGTGGCCCAGGATGTCCTGCTTTAGTGCGGACCTCGGGCCAGGTGGCTGCCTGCCACAGAACACGCAGACAGACCTCAGTATTGCCGCTGAGCAACCTGGAAGAAGAGGGCTTGTGGATATTTGGTGGTTTTTAATAGATGGTGTGGATATGAACTCTGGATGGCCGTGAGAAGGATGCTGGTTATTTTAAAAAAGAAAACATATCCAAAAGCCCAAGATATTTTTAAGAGGAAAACTAATGACAGCAGAAACCTAGTATTTAAATTGTGCTATTTAGTACTATTTAAATGTTTTATTACACTAGCATTTTATATTCTTACTGTTGTTGTCATTTAAAAATGGAGCTCCAGTTTATCTCCTCTGCCTTCTAATAGTAAAGATTCTGTAAACACCCCTTAATAATTTCATAGAAGAATATCTTCACAACATTAAAGCTTTGAGGAACAACACTTCAACATATGTGGCGCAAAGTATATTCCTAAAGATCTAATTCAGTGACATCTTTTTCAGTCTTTGTCATGTGAAACTCAATGGTGGCTAATAAAGGAACACTATGTGTGTGGTTATTATAAACTTTTCGTTATAATATATTTGAAACCTAGAATTTTTATATACACTAAATATTGATGTTCTGCCATTTCTAACACCTAATCTTAGCATCTCTAGTCAGAGAATAGTCATTATCCTTCCTAAGTAAGCAATAATTTAAATCAAATACTGTTTTATTTTAATATAATTGACCTTTGCATTTGTTATGTGTTAAATTCTGATCTGTTTCAGGAAGAGAATTGTGATGACCCCAAATTATAAACCATGCTCTTGAATATTTTAGAATATCCTAAATATTGAATATTTTAGAATATCCTTTTTTGTATAGTGGGTTTGCTTAGAGACATATAATTATAGGCTTTTTCTAAGTTAAGGAAAAGGAGACTTTTTGTTCTTTTGCAATTATGAATCCTAAATATTTTTAAAAAGATGTGAAAGCACCAAAAATAAAATCTCTAGGGTGTAATTCAGTGACCTGTCTTTTCTTTAGCAAACCAAGTTAAGTGGTATAAATGTTAGTGATATATGCCACATAGTGCAGAAAAAATATGTTATTCCTTATTAAAGATAAGGGAATAAAATTGTTAAAAGATGTCATTTTTATAATCTATGTTCATATCAACAAATTGTCTTCAACATCTTTTTAAATAACATTTTGTAATGTTCAGTGTCTATTTTGCTTGAGGTATTTCGTCCATATGTGCCTTGTGATTGCTGCTGCTTTAAACAATACTCTTTGGGGGGATGAATCTTTTGTTTTGTTAATGAAATAAACCTACATTCCTGGTAATCAATCTGTTTACCTGTATGTAGTCTTTTGATCTTAACTTTCTTGTAAACCTAGCAAATACGCCATGTGTGGTATATGTTTGTGTACATGTATGTGGTATCTGAAATTTCCTAGAATGCTACTGGTTAAAGTCTTGGTCACCTATAACTACTAAAGTTAGTTAGCAAGACCAGGCACATTGGTGCGTGCCTTTAATCACAGCCTATGTAGTGCGAGGCTAAGGCTAGGAATTGCTTGAGTCTGCAGGTTCGAGACCCATCTGGGGCAACATAGCAAGACCTAGTCTCAAAAAATAACTGGGCATGGTGGTGCAAGCCTGTAATCCTAGTTAACTGGGAGGCTGAGGCTGTGGTTGTGGTACCTTGGGCAACAAAGCGAGACCTAGTCTCAAAAAACTAAAATAGTTAGCTGTTATTTTTATAATAGATAAGGAATAAGAGTTTTTTGTTTTTGTTTTTTTTTAGAGACTAGGTCTCGCTATGTTTCCCAGGGTAGTTCCAAACCTGTGACTCAAGTGATTCCTAACCTCAGCCTCCCAGCTAAGGATTACAGGCACTGGAATTACAGGCACACGCCAGCACACCTGGCTACTATTTTGATACTAGGTTTTGCCTATGTTGCCCAGGATAGTCTCAAGCCCGTGGACTCAAGTGATTCCTAGCCTTAGTCTCTTAGATAGCTGGGATTAGAGGTGTGTGCCACTGCGCCCATTAAGAATAGCAGTTTTTCTTCTACTTTTATACTTTTCTGGTGTATCTAGATATTTCTAAATCAAAATATCTAGATATTTCTGCTGCTTTTTAAAAAATGGTCAGAAGTTCTTAGGGAAAATGGTAGAACAGAACACATTCAACATCAGTATTTGAAACATACCAATTTTACACCATAAAATTTATGCATCATAAAAAAATGTCTGCTAAAGCCAATAAGTTTGTATAAAAGTGAAGCATTTGCTGAGGAAGAATCATCTCAAATCTGAAACAGGTTGTAAATTTCAAAAAGTGAGGGTTCTGGTGTGTTCTAGAATGACTGTTCAGAATAGCAGTGATGGTTAAGAGGCGTGGAGACTGTTTGGAATCCACTCCACCCTGTGGGCAGGAGTAATCACACAGCTATTCTCTTGTTGTTCATAACTAGGTTCTCCAGGAAAAGTGGGGCTTTGAGGCAGAACAGATAGCTGTAGTCCTCAAATCCAGGACTACATGAATCGGACCATGTGCAGAGATACTGAACAAATGCTTCTCAAAATTCATGAAATAAGATGAAAAGTAGTCTGACATGTGGACCTGTTTACTAACACTCCTTATGGACGTAAAACTTTGGTCTCAGAAGACAGAGATAGTTGAAGATTATCATGGCTATCAGGATCTGAATATCTCCATTTCCCCACAACTTTGTTTTTACGATGATGACAAAACCATGTATACAGTTGGGCACGGTGGCTTGTGCCTGTAAGCTTCAGCCTATGAAGTGGCCGGGGCTAGGGATTGCAGTTTGAGTCCCACTCGGGGCAACACAGTGAGACCTATTTCCAAAAAATAGCTGGGCGTGGTGGCACATACCTGTAATCCCAGCTTCCTGGGAAGCTGAGGCTGGGGATTGCTTGAGTCTGGTACCCCGGGCCACATGAGCCTGCGGTTCCATGGGCAAAAATAGTGAGACCTAGTCTCAAAAAAACCCCCAAATACAAAAAAAACATGTATACCCCAAGGGGGCTTGGGACTGCACCTTCCCAGCCATCCAGGCCCTGCCCCCACAAAGGTAGATACCTGCGAGTGGCAGGGGAGAAGAAAGACCCTAGCATTTCACTTTCCAGCTAATCTTCAGGAGGAGGAAGAACATAAATAATACAAACCCCATCATAAAATGGGTGAGGGACCAGCTAAAAATCCACCCCACAAGTCTGAGCTGGACACAGGAAATGGAGTATCGAGAGAACCAGTGCATGTGAGACTGGAGAAACAACAATGGAAGCACAGTGTCACAAAGCACACCTATGTGCTCACTGGGTCTGGAAGAGCCAAGACCTCACCTCAGATTCCTTCTAGGAGAGTAAGGCATCCCTCCCCACACCACGGGAGAGGAAGGCCAAAGACTGGGGACATCAGCCCCACAGCAAAGCTGCAAACTGAGGCAGAGGAGATGATCTACAATGGTCATTCACGGATGCCTGTATACACAGAGAAACTTCTTCACCGACACTGGCTGGGGGTGAGGCCCCCTAAACCAGTCCTAGAACCATAAGGTAAAGCAGCAAAACAACTCAGAGAAGAGATGGGAGAAGACAGCCTGCAATGAGAAATCATGGACAGACCACAAATAAATACAGACTGGCTGCTCAATGCAAGGTTAACACTGAAAACCTACCAGCATGATTCGCCTGGTCCCAAGAACACAGTCCCTCACTCCGTGAAAGGACACCACACAGGAAAGAATCTAATAGACTTAACAGACTAGCAAACAAAAAAGGGAGGGGTTTGAGTGAATGGAGGGGGAGTCGGAGGGGGAGGTATCCCAAAAACCATTTACTGAGGTTGTGATTTGAAGAATAAAAATATTTTTTGCCCGTGGAACCACAGGCTCACGGTGCCTGGGGTACCACAGACTCAAGCAACCCCCAGCCTCAGCTTCCGGGTAGCTGGGATTGCAGGTGTGCGCCACCATGCCCAGCTATTTTTTTGGAACTAGGTCTCGCTACAGGTCCCAGGCCGGACTCGAACCACGATCCCTAGCCCCAGCCGCTTCATAGGCTGAAGCTTACAGTCACGAGCCACCATGCCTGGCTTCTACAACTGCTTTATAGAAGCCACCACAGTACCAAAAACCTCCTGGCAACGCAATAGTTTCTCCCTCTCAAATTCACATGCATGGCTTAGAAACTGTCCTGGGTGTTTGATTGCAGGTTCAGATCTGCTGGCAGTCACTTTCAAGTCTTCCATCTCCCACAGTAGTGAAGAGGGGACTGAGTAGAGCAGTCAGGGCTGACTCTGAAGGATGTGGGTGATGAATGAATCTTCTATTTAAATACTAGTGTGTCTAATAATCAGGGAAATACAAATCAAAGCCACACCAGCAGGAATGGCTCATATAAAAAAAAAAAGGTAACAACAAATGCTGGCATGGATGTGGAGAGAAAGGAACACTCTTACACTGCTGGTAGGGATACAAACTGGTTCAGCTACTATGGAAAGTTGTGTGGAGGAGCCTCAAACTACTAAAAATGGAACTGCTATTCTATCCAGCAATCCCACTTCTGGGGATTTATCAAAGGACATAAAAACACTAATTCAAAAGGATACCTGTACTCAGATGATTATTGCAGAACTATTTACAATCATCAGGATATGGAAACAACCCAAATACCTCAAAACAGACAAATGAGTCAGAAAACTGTGGTGTATGTACACAATGGAATATTATTCACCAACCAAAACGACAAGCTAATGTCATTTGCAGCAATATGGATGGAGCTAGAAGGAATCATGCCAGCAGAAATAAGCCAGAAAGAAAAAGAGAAATACTGGACAGTTCCACCTATATGCGGGATATAGGGTAAACAAACAAACAAATGAACAAGAAAAATTTAAAACTGTCAACAGAACTGAAGCACAGAGCAAGAGAGGGGGAAGAGGGTAAAATTGGGGGAGGGATAGGCACAAGAGACTAAGATGGTTCACGGCTGATAAGGTAGTGGCATATATATATATTAAAAATAAATACTAGTGTGTGTTCCAGGTACACATGCACCATGAGGGGAATGCTACTACAAGTGAAAGAGGTGAATAGGTATGTGTTGCCAGTATTCTCAGCTCCTTCCAGGTAAGAAAGGTTGGGGAATGCTGCCAGCCATGGCTGAGTTCACCGGTTCAGAGCAATCGGGGAAGGGCTAGAGGTTGGGCCTTCTGAAAAGCAGGCAGGTTTGGGTCCCCTGCCTGGAGGAAGCCACCTCATCACAGATGTCTCTGTCTTGCATCCTGACACTGTCATTTAGTAGTGTTCAGTTAGAATGGGCCCAGATACCATTTTCAAGGGCCTCAGATCTGTGTCTGACAAATCATCTATGATTGTCCAGCCTAACTTCTAAGGTCTTGATTTTTCTCTCTCTTCTGTTCAAATGCAGAAGAAACCCTCCTTTGCTCTGGTGCAGATGACCCATACCCCCCTTGCAGCTGAGAGATAAAGGAGCTGTGTGTCAGGCCCATGCTGTCCCGCATCCATCTCCTGTCCCTCTGGGTGGCATCCTCCCTCATTGGACTCCCCACTCAACGGGGATATGCAAGGTCCTAATTTGTTGCCCTGGAACGAGGAGGTTTACTTTCTTGTTGCTTACTTATTTTTAAATTATTTTTAAATCACACACGATACATCTTCACTTTAGACATTTGAACAATAAGGACTGAAGAATAAAACCAAAAAATCCCACTTCCACCCAATTCCACATGCTTCCAAGGGGAAACTTCAGTTTGTTGGATATTCTCCAAGAACATTTTGTAAATATTTACTTACATACCTATATTCAAACAATCTTTAAAAACACACATAACCGGGCATGGTGGCACATGCCTATAGGTGGCAGCCTAGGAAGCCACGGCTGGGGCTAGGAATCGCGGTTCAGTTCCACTGGGGGCACGTACTGAGACCTAGTCCCAAAAAAATAGTTGGGCGTGGTGGCATGCACCTGTAATCCTAGCTACCTGGGAAGCTGAGGCTGGGGATTGCTTGAGTCTGTGGTACCCTGGGCAACGTGAGCCTGTGGTTCCCTGGGTAAAAATAGCAAGACCTAGTCTCCAAAACAAACAAACAAACAAACAAACAAACAAACAAAACAAACATATAAAACAACAGTATTGTTCTGACTCAGTGTAGAAGTTTTTCCATGTAGTTCTTCATTCCTTTCACTTCATGAAATTATTGTAGTTTGCATGTGTTACAACTTATTTGACCAATTTTCTTTGTATAGACATTTACGTTTCTACTTCTGGATGTCTAGAACTAAATCTGAGTCTATACTTCATTCTAAAGTATTCTTTAGAATGAATACCAACAAATATTTTCTATTATCTATATCACATGCATTTTTTCTTCCTGTTTTTGAGGTTCTTTCTCTCTACAACTGTTTCCATTTTTATGTTATCCAATCTGCCAATCTATTATTCCATTATGGCCTGGAAATTTGCCTTACTTGAAAATATGTTGCTATCCCAGAATCATCTCCCCTCCAAATACTTCCTTCTAGGGATTCATAACCTTTTGGTAAGCTGTTGATCTTCTCTTGGGCAACACCAAAACTTTCCAGCTATTGTTGATTGCAAATATATTTTTGTATCTGGCAAATCTATTATCTGTCATTTTCCAAGTATTTTTGGTCATTCACACTAATTTTTTCCAGAAATATCAGCTTACTGTATTTTCTTTTCTTTTCTTTCTTTCTTTTTTTTTGAGACTAGGTCTCGCTATTTTTGCCCATGGAACTGCAGGCTCTCGTTGCCCGGGGTACCACGGACTTGAGCAATCCCCAGCCTCAGCTTCCCAGGTAGCTGGGACTACAGGCGCGTACCACCACACCCAGCTATTTTTTTGGAACTAGGTCTTGCTACGTTGTCCCAAGCAGGACTTGAACCATGATCCCCGGCTTCAGCAGTGGCTTTCTAGACTGCCGCTTACAGGCATGTGCCACCATGCCCAGCCCAGCTTACGTATTTTGAAATCAGCATGTTTGTGCCTGCACCACATCTTTTAACACATTGATGGAGACCTTAATTCTACCAGTTATAAACTTCGTAGGGAGATCGAATGTCCCACTGGCTGTGTATTTGGAAACCTCTTCTTTTTCTATATTTATTTCTATATTTTATTATATATATATTTACATCATTGTCTACCCTGAGGTTCTCCCACCACCCTATTACCCGTGAACCATCTTAATCTCTTGTGCCCATCCTTCTCCCAACTCTATCCCGCTCTCCCTCTCCTGCTCCATGCCTCACTTTGTTGACAGTTTAAAACTTTTCTTGTCCATTTGTTTGTTTTTCCCCCCATATCCCTCCCCTCATAAAAGTAAAACCATCCAGCATTTCTCTTTTTCATTTTGGCTTATTTCTGCCAACATAATTCCTTCTAGCTCCATCCATATTGCTGCAAATGGCATTAGTTTGTCTGTTTTGATTGATGAATAATATTCCATTGTGTACATATACCACAACTTTCTGACCCATTCATCTGTTTCGGGGCATCTGGGTTGGGAAAACTCTACTAAGGTCTGCAGGAAGGAGTTGATTCATCTTTGTCTCCCCAGCACTGATGCATCCTTACTGTAACAGATGCTTGGAAAAAATTTAACTCACAGATGTCTAGGGCAGAGCAATGAGCTCTCATATCAATTCAGAACATTCATTCTTCCTTACAGCGGTTGTGAGGCCCAGAGCGCATGGTTTTCCCTTCATGACAAGAGGCTTTCTCATTAACTGAGGGAAGAGCGTCAAGGGTAAATCTCAGACCAAATGATGCAGGGTTTGAGGAAATGGAGTAAACAAATTTTCCTGTAATTTTTTTTTTAATGTTGTCCGGGGTAGTCCTTAACTCATGGACTCAAGTGATCCCTAGCCTCAGCCTCCCAGGTAGCTGGGATTACAGGCACACACCACCAAGCCCAGCTATTTTTTAAAGACTATATCTTGCTATGTTGCCCGAGGTAGTCTCGAATCCGTGGGCACTAGTAATTCCTAGCCTCAGTCTCCCAAATAGCTGGGATTACAGACGTGTGCCACTGCACCTGGCACAAATCTTCCTGTCTAATGAAAGTGGGAGTCAGCTGGACATGGTGGCGCACACCTGTTGTCCAAACGCTGGGAGGCAAGAGGCTTAGGATCGCTTGAGTCCGAGGTACCCTGGGCAACTTGAGTCTGTGGTTCCCCTGGCAACATATTGAGACCTAGTTTCTCCCTTCCCCCCCAAAAAGAGAAAGTGGGTGTGATGGAAATATAAGTAAATCCCAGCAGCTGGAACCTTCTCCCAATAACCTTTAGAAAGTTTTAGAAGAAATGACAGACACCCCTTTCTTGAGTTTCCTGTAATAATTAAGAGCAGTAGAAAACTCCCAAAAGCTTGAGGAACCTCTTAGGTAAAATGACAAAAATCTCAGAGGAGTACACTGAGCCCAAGTCCAGCAAGGCCCCTCCTGCTCCACCTGGTGCTTCTGGCTACAAGAAATCAAACTGAGGAAGATAGGGATCCTAGGAGGATTCTGGTTTATGGGGCAACCACACATAGCTTTAAACACTTTTTACATGTGAGCTTTATCATTAGGAAACTTTGACAGGTGGGAATTATGGATATATATCCTTGTTTCCTAGCTGGGGAAACTGAGGCACAGAGTGGCAAAGTGACCTGCTCCTAACACAACCAATGAAACATAGGATCTGGTTAGAATCCAGGCCTTTTGACTCCAGCATCTATGAGCCTGTCCACCAAAGCATGCAGCTGCTGCTGCTGCTGCTGCAGAACCACACTGTCCCTGCATTGTCCCTGCTTGGAGAGCTGTCTCTGGGCGGCAGAGTGCTAGATGTTTGTCTGTGAAACACATGGAGATGACATGTTCAACGATGCAACTATATGAAATCTCTAAGGGTTATTACCCAGTGTCAAGCAGGAGTTCCAAGCATGAACACATGAAAGGGAGCAATTCACATAGAAAATGCAGAAAGAATATTATAGCCCAGTGAAAATACTTTGTAGAGTTTACATTGGCTTAATCCCACCACAGACACATTACCTTGGAGATTGGAGATAAGTTAATGTTCACGGTAGTTATTGCCAAGTGCATGATTTCGGGAAATGTTAGCTTCGTTACCATTTTCTGGCATTACTTGAAAATTCAATAGTATCAAAAAAGGAAAATATTTTGGAAACCATAAATTGCATTAGAAATGCAGTGGTTTCACCCCCTCCCCCATAAGTTCCAAGAACCTCAATGGATACCTAAAACTAGATAGTCCACATCCTATGTATGATATTTTCTATACATGCATACCTATGGTAAAGTTTAATTTGAAAATTAGGCAAGTAAGAGATTAACAACAACAACTGACAATAAAATAGAATAATGATGACAACTTGCTGTAATAAAAATTGCATGAATAAGATATGAATTGCATCATATTATTATATCATTTTTTCTTTGACTTTTGTTGGTCACAAATAACTGAAAATTTGGAATACAAAACCATAGATAAGGGGGGACAGCTGTAAAAGATTTATTGGTTTATTTTTAATGCACTCTTTCACTTTTGTATTTTATATTTATTTCACTTCCAATCTAAGTATTCTCTTTAGTGTGTTTTTTCCATGCATGCCTCTTTTTATTTTTTAAATTAAATTTGTCATTTGTTTACATGTCTATATAACATTGGGGTTACATTTTCATTTCTCCATATGTGCTCAAGCTTCACCAAACCTCACACACAACACCAAATCTCCCGTGAGAGTGCACTATCTGTTCCCTGGTCCTTCCTCCCGAACCCCTGTTCTCTTTGGTAACCAGTGTAGCTTTCACTAAACCTAAGATCTGTTTTTGTGGTTCTTTGCTAGAATATGTATTTTTTGTTATTTGTATTGCACAGATAACTGCAATCATCTGATACCTGTCATTTATATTCTGACTTAGCTAAATCAGCTCACAATGCAAAAAGGGATTATTTCATCTTTTTTATGGCTTCATAGTATTCTGCTTCGTATATATTTCACCATTTCTTTATCCAGTCATCTGGAATTCACTTACCTTCTTGAATTTGTAGCTCTATGTTTTTTGTCAAATATAATAATATAACATAATATGTTAGTATAGCAATATATTTAAGTCTATATTAAGTATATAGTATTAAGTATGAATGATATGTGATATATACTTATATATCATAATATATGGTATATATAATAATATATATTATATATTACATATCACACAATATACTTTATATATGTGATTATATCATGTAATATATAATAATATACTATATAATCACATATCATATAATATATATTATATAGCATTATAATATATATTAAGATAGCATAATATCTATATTAGGTATATATATTAAATATGCAATAAAATTTATAATAAATCTAAATAAAATAATATGCTTATATGTTTATATAATAAATAATAAAATAAAAAAAACCTATTTTATTATTTACTGAATAAAATATTAGATACTTTTATTTTAGCAGCAAACACATTTTTTCACCTTAATGCTCAGGTTCTAGTCTGCTTTTTTGACTGTTGTTCCAATGACAGTTCAGTATTCAGAGCACTTACAGTTCTATTCTGTGTCCTGTTCTGGCATTTCTGGGGCTCTTGCCCGTTCCTGAAGATGCTGCTGGAAGAAATAGTCTTACTTTCCTGAGCCCAATGGTATTGTGAGGCCACCTTCTGGCCTGGGAAGTTGGAAGGGTTGAGACCAGTAGATTCAGGTCTTAAGTCCCTGAGAGGAGGTAAGAGAGATGCTGTGCTAGGTGCCTGTGTTACCCTTTGATGAACACCCTGGGGACTGAGATGTCAAATTGGGATGGGTGTGTCCGTGGGTCTTTGAAGAAGAATTGTTCCCCTCACCATGTGACCCCTGGCTTGTGATGTGAGTGTTAGTGCCTCCCACTGCTTGCTCTCTGTTGGATTCCTCCTTTGCTGGTTCTTGGACAGGCTTGTCCCTCTTGTTTGGCTGTGAGCCTTGGAGATCCCAGGTTTCAGACAACCCTGAAACTCATAAGGGGTGGATGGGAGATAAAAGCTCTCAACCACCTCATCATGCCTGAGATCCTGGCCAGTTTATCTTCCTTCCAGCTTTCAGAATTCTGTTCAATTACTTCACGTGGATAGTTAATTATTTTTGGTAGGAATAGGAAGGGCCATTGAGTCCTCTCATTTTGTTTTGGATCTAGAAGTGCTTAAGACTTTGCAAATGGAAATGGGGAAGAATTGCTGCAACTCTGTGTCTGCCAGAGCCCTGGCTTGGTGTTGGTGCAGGGCAGGCATGCTGCCATGGTTACTGGTTGAAGACATGAGTAAATGGAGTTTTTACACTTTAATTTCAGTGTCCTTGAAGACATCTGTCAGGCAGATTCCCATTTTCCTGAATTCTTAGAGAAATATTTCTCAGAACTCTTTGGCTGCTGCTTTCTGAGAAAAGACCATATTGAACTGGTGAACTAAAGGTAGGAGAAACGACATCAGCAGTTGTTTTTAAGACTTTAGACTGAGATTTCAATGTCCCTGCAGGTCATGCTCCCTTTTCTCTCTGAATATTATTTTGCCTCTCAGATTGACTTTTTAAATGAAAGTATTGTCATGATGCAATAAATAACTCTCCAGTGAGAAGATCACCGAGGCTGGGTGTGTTTCATAAAGGATCACACCCACCAGGCTTTGTTTCTATAAATCTGGATTTTACCCCCCAACAGATACCCCAGTTTTCTTATTCAAAAGATGAAATGCATAAGGAATTCATTAAGAAATCAGGCTTTGGTGGGACAGCTTTGATTTGACACTTTTGAAATCTGATCCAGGTCATGGCGGTGAATGGTGCAAACTTCTTTTTTGGCGATGACATCTGGACTTGATTATTTTAAATTAGGTTGTAGGATACAGCATCCACCCCTCTGGGAAACTGCTACTGCAAGCAGACGTGGTATCATGAGATGATTTGGGAAATGAATAAGAGTTCTAAATACTTAGAAACAAGCTCTGATATTAATTCTTGACTTGGCTGTTTCAGTACCTCCCCTTTTATAGACTTTCAGAATGTCACATTTTGTGTGTCATCTATAATGGCAGCTTTTGTGCCAAAGAGAAATTAATCCTATAGCATTTTATTAGTATTTAATTTCTTCCCTCAGAAGTCTAAGTGACACTAAATAGTTTTTTCAATGAATGCATATTAAATGGATGGAAAATTGCCTTCAAAGTAACATGCCATTGAGAAGATGTGAATGTTTTCTGGGAAACTCTGTAGCTCTGGGCCTGCCTGTTCTGACCCCCCAGCTTCACCCCTCAGTATCTGCAGCAATCCACCTCTCACTCTGTCTCTATCTACACTTGAATAAGGGGGTGTAAAATTGAGTTAAACCCAGTTTTTACAGCTAACATGTATAGTTTTCTGATTTCGGGAATGTTTATATTTGAAAGTTTATGTTTTAAGATCAGCATCTGGTTAAAACAGAAAGAAAACACTTTCCCATTTAAAGAGTTTCCTGACCATATTCCTTGTTTGATGTTGTTTCAGATGTAATGTCAGACAGCCATTTCTCAAATAATTTCCTAGAAACCAAATCCCAAGCACATTTATGTTTCACAGATGAATGGAGTGTTCTGATGAGCTTTCATATTGGCCAAAGCTTCCTACCATATATTTTGGGAAGAGAGCCTTTGGTTAAGATCCAGAATGCAGATCTCCATTTGAACACACATTATCAGGGGATGTCACTGATCGACAAGATGTAGATACCACCCAGAGTCCATGATATCGAACCTACAATATTAGGCCTCAAAATTCACTAGTAAGCTACATCTTAACCCTCCACAAGTCTACTTAGCTAAGAGAAAACAGGACAGACAGGGAATTCACTTGTCTCTGGCTCTGTAGTGAGGACATTGCCCAGACCTAGCTCTTGACTCCTTTTTTTACCATCTGTTGCACTTGTATCACACATTCCCCCCAAACCCTAGAACAATAATGATGTCTAAAAGATCCCTTGACTCCCCTTTGACTTCTGTCCTAAAGAACTTACCTCTGTGCCACCAAACTATTGCTCTTACCACCTTTCCACTTTTGAATTTAGGATTTTCCCCCCTTTAAATTATGGTGCTTTTGTGTGTACCCGAAATGACTTATATAAACAAGGTGATAGAGGCTTTAATTTAATAATTTAAAAATAGGTGTTTCTAGTCTTGGAGCATTATTGGCATTCCCAGGTTTGTTTGTTTTTTTTGAGACTAGGTCTCGCTATTTTTGCCCGTGGAACCACAGGCTCACGTTGCTCGGGGTACCACAGACTCAAGCAATCCCCGGTCAGCTTCCCAGGTAGCTGGGATTACAGGTGCATGCCACTATGCCCAGCTATATATTTTTGGAACTAGGTATTGTTGTGTTGCCCCAGGCAGGACTCGAACTGTGATCCCCAGTTCCAGCTGCACTCCATAGGCTGGCCCTTGCAGGCACGTGCCACTGTGCCCAGCTCATTCCCAGGTTGTTGTTTCAAAGTCATTTTCCCTGTTTTTGGACAGATGGAGTGATCGAGTCCATAGTAAGAACACACAACTTTGGAGTCAAGAAATGATCATTTCAGTAACATCATCATAGTTTCTTCACTGTGCGACTACAGGCAAGATTTGGAGTCTCAGTTTCCTCTTCCCCGCAATGAGGAGAGAGATGCTGTTATGTTACACCTCACAGGGCAGCAGTGAGTATAGGATACTCTTTGCATCTAGGGCAGGAGCGCTAACTTTTCCAGCAGCCAGCTACATCCTATGCATGGAGACCTGCAAGCCACTGAGCCACTGACCTGTGGAATGGGGGCCCACAACTGACAATTCAGGTCAGCTCTGACCCTGGGGGAGTACTCAGGAGACAGTCATCCATTTGGGAGGCAGCCTAATGAAGCACCTGCTAGGGTGGGGTGGGGACCTGGAGGCATTGGCGTGGCTCCAAGCTGTGGTGGCAAGAAAGGGGCCCACTGAGAGGATCTGGGCCTTAATCCTCTTGGTGAGTCCAGAAGCTTATTTGCTGCTACTTCCTAGGGCTCTGTTTGAGTGCTGCTGGTACCTTCTCTTATCCCACACAAGCTCCTGTGGACACTGGCACACTGGTCGCAGGGGTACTGACTCTGCAAACCCGAGCCCCCAGGAAATGTGAGCAGCTACACTCTGCAGCAGCAGCTGCTCCAGGGAAGGCTAAACACAACTCAGCATCTGCCAAGGTCCCAGAGGATGCTGATTACTTTCAGCAGAATTAGACCTATCGGAGTATGGAAGCCCCATATCCCTGCAGCTGTGCTGTCACCTCCCAGCTCTCTGCTCAGTGAGCCACCCAAGTTCAACACCAGACACACATGGTACCCACCTCCCTCTGGCATTAGATGGGCTACCTAGTGGATGGGCAAAGGTAAGGTACTCTTGCTAACCGAGCAGGCTCTGAAGGAGCTGAGAGTTATGAACAAATCTTTCTAAAAGGGCTAACTGCTGGCATGTCTGTCAAGCATACCTGCCTTCTTGACTGCATAGTTCTTCAGACAGACACTCACTGCCCAGGGCCCTTCACTGGGGAACAGACCTTCAGATGCTGACATGTGGAGTGGAAGAATGAACTCCTGCCAAGCACACACAGTAGGGGACATTAGAGCCCTAGCTCCCCCATCCCCATCCCCACATGGCTAATTCTTGGCACCTGACTCTTCAATAAGTCAGATAAACAAGGATGACCAACATGGGGGGAAGGTGAGGGAGAGACAGAAGAAATTATTCTGGTAACAGAATGATTCATAAACACATACACACAGTTAGATAGCATTAGAAACAGAAGAAAAAATTCTCTATTCATCAACTAAGAATAATCATCAGAGATAAAAAATAATCTAAATTAATTTTTTAATAGTTAAAGTAAAGATAAGGTTAAAGAAGTATCAGAATAAGAAGGATGGAGAAATGAAAAATGATAGAGTTAATTTGAGTGGTTTAATAGCTATAAGGCCGGGCGTGGTGGTGCGCTCCTGTTGTCCAAGCACCAGGAGGCAGGAGGCTTGGGATCGCTTGATTTCATGGGTTTGAGACTATCCTGGGCAACATAGCAAGACCTGGTCTCAAAAAAAGTAGCCAGTCATGGTGGCGGATGCCTGTAACCCCAGCTACCTGTGAGGCTGAGGCTGGGGATCACTTGTGTCCGCGGTACCCAGGGCAACTTGAACCTGCTGTTCCTTGAGCAACATAGTGAGACCTAGTCTCCCCCACCCCCAAAAAAATTTAATTTAGGTTTAGAATGAATGGAATAGAAAATTTTAAGTAAACTAACCAGGATGTTAGTTAAAAGCTGGATTTTCAAGATGATGATAAATGGATAAAAAAACTCAGGCTTCTCACTCCTAAAAATTAATATGTGGAAATTTCTTAGAATCAGGCCTGGCTTTCCATGTTGAAAAAACCCATCGAATAATGTGAAAAATGATTTAAATGACCTATTCCCAAGGAGATCATTATGAGATTTCAAATATCCTAACAAATTGGGTTTCTGAGTTTTGTTCTAAAAGTGATGGGTTAGAGTCTTGTCACTGCTTTTTAAGTACATGTCCAGAGAAGGTCATGCCTTGAGCTGTTTCTAATTTTAAGAGACTGAAAGCTGTCATCTTAAAGAAGCTGATTTTTATTTTTTTAGAGACTGGGTCTCGCTATGTGGCCTGGGGTTGTCTCAAACCCGTGGAATTAAGTGACCCCTAGCCTCAACCTCCCAGATAGCTGGGATTACAGGCTTACACCATCACAGCCAGCTTAAAGAAGCTGATTAGTCAGCGTGAAAGTGATATCAGTGAGTTGTAGAGAGCCATGTTCTCATTGCTTCATTTCTGGCCTGCTCTGATAAGCTACTGAATGTTCCTTAATGGGTGTGGAGGGAAAAGCAAAATGTCCTTGACGGTCTACAGAACAATCTTTGTTACAGATACCTCCTTGAGGTTACACTTTGGCCCATTTGAGCAGCTTAGGCTGTACACACTGGTAAAGACATGTTTGTAACCATGTGATCCTCAGATCAAGACCTTTGTTACTGCTTGCTTCAAGTTTTATATAAAAGTCTGGTTCTAAATAAACTCTACACCACAGTCCAGAGAGAGGCAGTGAGCCCTTCTACTGGAGTCTTTTTGACTCAACTATAATCTTACCCTCCCCCAGTTGAGTGACCAGGGTTGGTGAGTAAAGTTAGCTTTTAGTAAGAAATACCATTTGCCACATTAAGCCAACTAAGTCTTTACTAAGCCATTCTGAAATTTGTATTATCTCCTAATAAACATGCTTTAGTCTCAAACTTACAAAAAAACAGTCCTTTAAACTATGAAAGCAATATTATTAATATCATAAGAAAGTCCTTTATAGTTTTGTTACTGAACATTTCCTTCCTTATTTATCTAAAAATATATCTAGTGGCTAGCTTATATATCTAAAAATATATCTAATGGTTGGCTCAGATAAAAGCATTTGTTTGACCGGATTTTCATTTTTTTCAGGGTTTCTCATTCAATGTTCATTCATTAAATGTTCCAGCCAAGACTAGATTAAAGGGTATGGCACTTTCCCAAAAAGTCAAGGATAAACCAAAACTTTCGGAGAGAAAAGCCCGAGGCCTCTATTGTCAGAGACTGTGTCTGTCCAGTAGATAGTCCTTTCCCTTTCTGGCTTGTTGAAACCCAGATTCAGAGACATGTTGTACAGTTCTCCAGCTTGGTAGGGGGTAATCATGACCAGGCTAAACAGGGCATTTAGAGCCTGTTAGGAAGTTACCAGATTTGAAAGGGTGCAGACACATGGATCTGGGGATGAGCAGTAAGGTTGGTGAGTCCTCACTTGCACTCTCAAGAAAGCAGGACACACGGAGAGAAACAAGAAAGGGTTTATTTACATCAGGAGTGAGAAAAGGAAGAGCTGCAAGAGAATGGAGGATACACTGGCTGGATGCAATCTGTTCTATCCCAGATCATGTCCACTGAGTAGAGGTCAGAGTGAAGTGGGGAGAGGCCATGTGACCCCAGGACAGAAGTGCGTGTAGGCTTGGGGTGGGTGGTGCAAGCAGGAGTCGTCTGAAAAAGGAAAAAGGCCTCTTTCTGGAGAGCAGATGTGGGAGCTGCATGCGAAGGAAAAAACTTGATAAGCCTGCGCTTTTTTGAAAATCCCTGTGGTGGCTTTGCTCTGCCCCTCATTCCTAGCAACCCTCATGCAGGAAGTCAGGGAATGCAGTGGAAAAACCCCATCTTTGCCGGGCATTGTGGCGCATGCCTATAATCCAAGCACTGGGAGGCAAGAGGCCTGGGATCACTTGAGTTCGCAGGTCCGCGAACCTGGGCAATATAGCGAGACCTGGTCTCGAAAAAAGCAGCTGGGGGTGGTGGTGGGTGCCTGTAACCCCAGCTACTGGGAGGCTGAAGCTGGGGATCACTTGAGTCTGCAGGATTGGAACTACCCCAGGCAACATAGAGAGACCTACTCTGAAAAAAAGAAAAAACAATAAAAAGAAAACCCCATCTTTCCCATCAGATGGCCTCCAGCACTGTGGATGCAAAGAACAGCTCATCTTGGTAGGGGTGGAGAGCTTCATGGGGGGTGGGAGGCTCCAGATCCCACAGCAGTGATGCCTCCACATCCCAGCCAGACAGCTGTCAGTGGGAACAGAAAGCCCCAGAGCAGGGCAGCCACTGCAAGGGACCATCATTAAGGTTGTTCCCCTAACAGGTTGGCATGGTGTGGCACAGTTCTGACCAAAGAACTGAGAAGGCATCTGTTGGGTATGATTTTATCTGTTGCACTTATGACTGAAGCTGGAATGCTTCAGCGGGTCCAGTTATCTTTTCTCAATGAAGAATAACCTTGCTAACACACTTGAAGATCAAAGAGCAGAGAGGTGGAAGGAGTCTGGGCCCTTGATGACAAAGGTGTCAATATAACATTGAGACTGTTGGCAGCCAGACCCCCCATTAACCAAAAATCCAGTGTGCTCATGCTATTTTAAGACAGATATTATGTTCTGGAGAGGATCTAAACATGTCATCCCAAAATAGCCCATTGTAGCATATTGATTATTTTGAGCTGAAGACAATTAAGAAACAGTAGTTGTAAGAAAAACACTTCCTTCTACTCTACCTAAAAACGGGATATAAATGTCCCTTGTGAAGATGCCTCCTCTCCTATAGTGTGAGGCAGGAACACGGAAGCTCCCTTTTCCCCAGGGACCACCCTGTTACAGGTCAGATTATTTTGATAGGGCTTCCAGGCCATGATTTCATCCACCTGTTCAAACAGAGCTGGTGCCACTTATCCTACCTGCTGGCAAATTTTGGGGCCTCAGTGGCCTTACTTTGTGCCAACTCTGGTTGGGCACTTACCCACGACGGGGTGGGTAACTTTGAGTGTTTTGTGTGAAAGCTATTTTATGTATTCTTTCCCTTCTCTTTGTTGCACACCAATTGTATTAAAGTTCCTTTCCATGAGAGGTCTTACACACTAGAGAATGCTTGATTGTCACGTGGCAGATGGCAACGCCTATTGAAAGCAAGCAGACTTGGGAATTCCTTCAGTGCCCTTCACCCTGCCAGGTAACAGACCCACTACACTGACCATGAGGCACCATGATAGATAAAAAGCCTTAGATCTCAAGTAATGATTTGCTCACAATTTCCTGGGGGGGAGGGGAGGGAGTAGGGGAAGAAAGCTGAAAGCCCACACCTGCAGATGGAATGTAACCCAATCAGATCAAGCTACAATATATGGCTCTCCTCCCCCAGCTCCAAGGACTTACCCTTAATATATCTCCTCCTAACTCCCTTCTGGGAACCAGGTTATATTCTCCCTGCTCAACCTGGCTGCCTTCTGCAAGAGTCTCGCTTAAGAAAGCTTTGCCTAGTTCACCTACAACTAGCGCTCTCTGGTGAATTCTTCCCCAGAAGGCAAAGGGCCCACTCTTTGGGGTTGAGGGTCTGTCTCTGTGTCTCTATCTTTCTCTGAATGCTCCCTTTTGGTGTAGAGAGCATAATTCTATAACCTGATTTTAAGTAGAGGGAGTAATTCAGAGAACCTCTCCTGCACCTGCTGTTTCTCAAGTGCCTTCAGCTCAAGATATTTAATATCCCAAAGTGGCACATTTAGGGTGGTTTTCTGATCCCTTTTGTCCAGAAGGGGTCCAGGCTCTTCCCTCCTCCTCCTTCCTACCAGCTTTCTCCCAGGGCAGGGTCTTGATCCCTCATTAAGCAAAGAAACAGCCTGGAGATTTTTTTTTCAATTTTAATTTTTTAATTGATTGCACACACAAACACATATATTTTACATCATTGTCTACCCCGAGGTTCTTCCACCACCTTATCTCACATGTGAACCATCTTAATCTCTTGGGCCCATCCCTTCCCCAATTTTACCCCCTTCCCTCACAGCCTGGAGATCTTAACAGGAATGGATATAATCTACAAAGACATGCTTGGGGGGACTAAGATGAATTCTCCTGCACAACCAAACTTTGAGTGATCCTGTGTTCAGGCCCCTATAGGAATCTCCTGGTGCCAACCCTCTACTTTGGGGTGGGTCTTATCTAACCCAGTCCTGACTTAGTGCTGTAGGGACTGCTGCTTATAGCCACTTGCATCTTTCTACCTCCACTGGGAAGAAGGCTGGGGAGTATTATTCCAAATGCTTTTTTGAATAATAATGCTCTCAAGGTTTATTTTAGTAGAAAGAAGTTTCTGAATTAAACCCATTTAGGTTAAAATGCCATTGAACATTTTAACGGAGTGTGGTGAACAAATGCTGTCTCCAGGCAGCCCTAATACTCCTAGGCAGTGGCACTTAGGTAGGAACACTTGGCTGGTTTAATTTAATCCAGTACTTGATCCACAACACTGCAAGGTCTTGAGGGAGTTTGTTTAAGCAACCCTGTTTCTTAAAGCCAAAACATAAGTAAATTAAAATTCCTTACTGTATTGAGCAAATTTTAGGAGATCACATTTTCCTGGTGGTACTATTTTCAAATGGAGAACTATGAATAATATGTGTGTATTTTACAAGCTAACAAAATAATCTGCCTAACACCATTCGAATGTATAAACAAATGAGTGTGTGTCCAAAGGAAACAACTGCACGTCCCTCCAAGCAA
Organism: Uropsilus gracilis; assembly: GCA_004024945.1. Classification (NCBI taxonomy): domain Eukaryota; kingdom Metazoa; phylum Chordata; class Mammalia; order Eulipotyphla; family Talpidae; genus Uropsilus; species Uropsilus gracilis. Next base: position 14,645 of record PVHY01006575.1, on the reverse strand, counting down.
CAGGAGAAAAATTCCGGATGTCACCTACAAAGCAAGATCTGCTCCACTGTAAGCAGGGTTTAAAGGATTACATTATACATTTAATGTATAATTATACATTAAATATGCTGGTCAAACATGTCTTCCCACCTCCCAAATCCTGTTCTAGCCATAGAACAAATAAATCCCTGGATCTAATGTCTATCACAGTTACTGCAGTTAGTAACACCATATTATAGACTTGAAAGTTACTAAGAGAGTAACCCTGAAATGTTTCCACCACATAAAGAAATGGTGGTGAGAATCAGATTGCAAAGTTTAAGTGTATCAAATCAACTCATTGTAAACCTCAAATTTACATAATGTTGTATCTCAATTTTATCTCAGTATTGCTAGGAAAAAAACAACGGTGCTTATGAAGAGGCTGATGAGTAAACCCCAAAGCCTGACAAAAATAACATGTTTTAAAAACAATTTTATTATAATGGAGAAATACACATTCGTTGTATAAACACCTTAAAAGTTCAGGAGAGTAAAGAACAAAAATCACCCTTCGTTCTAACATACAAAGATAACCAACAAATTATTATTAAGATGTGAAAACTGTAACCTGATTAGTGACAGAATTAGTTCAGAGGATAGAGGAAAAATCTTTAAAGAAGAAATTTTGAAGCCAATCTACTTAACATTTAAAGAAAATTACAACATTATACATACAAACATTTATATACATACATAAATAGACATACATACACGCACACACACATATTCTGTGAAGTAGATATTCTCCCCATTATGTAATTCTGTAAATGAGGACTTTTTCTGAATGAATTTCTGCTGACATCTTTATGAATTGTCCTGTTTATAATTATATTGCCCATGAATGATAAGAACAAAAGTAACAGTGATTAGCATTTAATGAACCCTACAATTTAGCCAGCACTCATTTACTCAAAACCCAGCAAAACCTCCTAGGAATACCAAATTTTTTATGACTAGTAAATTTAATCTTTAATTCAAGATAAATGAATGGCTATTACATCAAGGTATTAGAAATCCAGTGATTTTTTTTCATGGAGCACCTGTTGGAATGGTAACTACCTCTGGTTTTAAAACTGTTTTTGCATTTTTCATACACACAAAGAGAGAAGGGGAGCAGCAGAATTGAAACACAACTGATGACAAATGAAGCAACAAATGCATAGCAATAATAATTTACTCTAGCCCTGAGAGAATAAGTATTTATGAGTTCACACTGATACATATAAATATGATTATGTACATAAATGGGAATGTAGTAATAGCTCTTTTCTTTTTACAGATAACTCGCAGGTAACAAATGAAGAGGAAAATTGGAAATCATCACTAGGCAGATTCCATAGTAATAACTAAGATCCAAGCTATGGATTGGGGGGGGGGTTGGGAGAAGTTTGAGGAGAAATAGGATATTTGCGTTTTCTGAACTGTTCTGTCTTTAATGATGACTGCAGAGACAACTGTATCCACAGCCTGGTGACGACCCCTGAGGAAAGCGCATTGCAGAGAAAGGTACAAAATGCCATTTCTCAGTGCCCTTGCCAAAAATTTAAAACCTCAATCAAAGAATGAGAAAATCTCAAACAAACCCAAATCAAGAGATACCTGTAGAGATAACTGACCAGCATCCTTCAAAAACATGCCAAAGCCATAAAAGGCAGGGACTGTTCTAGAATGGACATATATTTTTAATGATTTATTTATATACATATATTTCACATCTTTGTATTCCCTGGGGTTCACCCACCACCTTCCCTCCCTGACCACTCCCACCCATCTCGCCCATTCCCAGTTGTGTACTTTAGTTTGGTTGTTGGCTTGCTTTGACTTTCCTCATGGTCTTTTGTTTGTTTTTCCTGTGTCCCATATATTAGTGAGCCATTTGGTTTCTGTCTTTTTCATTCTGACTTGTTTCTGCTAGTATGATTTCTTCTAGGTACATCCATATTATTTCAAGTTCATCAAGTTTGTCATTTTTAATTGACGAGTAATATTCCATTATGTATATATACAACATCCTTTTCATCCATTCATCTGTTTTTGGGACATTTGGATTGTTTCTATGTTCTTGCAATTATACATAGTGCTGCAGTAAACATCTGAGTACAGGTGTCCCTTTGTGTAAGTATTGAGGTCTCCTTAGGGTAGATTCCCAGAAGAGCAAATAGTTCCATTTTCATTAATTTGAGGGTCCTCTACACAGCTTTCCATAGTGGCTTAACCAGTTTACAGTCTTTCCAGCACTATAAGAGTGTTCCTTTCTCTCCACATTCACCTATGCACTTGTTGTTGCCCGTTTTTTGGATGTGGGCTATTCTTGCTGGTGTAAGGTGGTATCTCATTGTGGTTTTGATTTGCATTTCCCTGATTGCTAGTGACATTGAGGATTTTTTCATGTGCCTGTTGGTCTTTTGTATTTCTTTTTTGGAGAAGTGTCTTTTTAGTTCTTCTCATTTTTTGACTGGGCTTCTTGTTTTGTTTTTGCTAAGTTATGTGAGTTCCTTGTGAATCTTTGTTATCAAACCCTTATCACTTTTGTGGAGGGCAAAAATTTTCTCCTACTTGGTTGGGTTTCTTTTGTTTAGTCTGTTGTCTCTTTTGCTGTACAGAAGCTTTTTAGTTTGATGTAGTCCCAGCTGTTTATGTTTTCCTTCATATTTTTTTTTTGCCAGCCAGCTGTAAATGTGTCCAGAAATGGATTTCTGAAGTGTAATTCATGGAGGATTTAGAAAGGACATCTAAAGGACATCAAAACGCAGGGTGGCATTCTTCAATAGACAGAACATCTGTGGGAAAACCAGTAAAATTCATATAAAGTCTGCAGTTTGCTTAGTAGCAGCCTATCAAGACAATCTTCCTCATTTGATTCATGTGATTTGGATGATGTTAACTTCAGGGAAGCTGGATGAGAATAGACAGGAACTCCAGGCTCTGTTTGGACAGTTTCCTCTGAATCCAAAATCATTTTCAAACTAAACACATAAAGAGCAGCATTGATGGCAAAAGAGGGAATGATTCCCTCCCACCAGGCACCAAGTTGCAAGTTCCACACGTGTGCCAGGTGGGAGCTAGGGTTCTGTGGACAGAGAGCTACACTTCTCTCAGGATCTCTGGAACAGTCTGAGGGAAATCATGGTTGGAGATTTCTTAGTCTTGTACAAAATGGGCAGGTGATAGTTTAATAATAATTAACTGAGTTATTAGGCATTATAAATGATTTGAACAATTTAGAAAACAGATTCTTGTTCACCAAGACTGGCCAATGATGTGAGTAGAAAGTTAATCTTCAGAGACCAAGCTGACTAAGATTTGCTCATCACTTAGCATTGGTGGCTCAAGCTGAGGTTGGGATAACAACACATACCCCTCTTTTCTCTTGAGTTCTGAATCAACAAATAAGACTGAAGTCAAAATATCCATTTTCCTAGTGTTAAGCAGATCAGAGAAAAGAGTTTTTCTTTTACATTTCTTTTACATTTACAAGGGTGAGTTTCTTAACAAACTGTTAACATGATACATTTCCTTTTCCTTTAAAAACTATATTTGACAACATCTTTGTCTAAATGTAAGGTGTCCAACCTATTAATGTGATAGATTTATATATTATAAAATGATGGCCAAGGTAGTACCTTATTGCATGCTGTAATTATTTTCTTTTAATGATTGCAATAATTTAGTGGTAGTCTCTTAGCAAGGTTGTTGATTTTAACACAATATCATTGGATTCACTATACTGTGCATTGGATTGCTAAGGCTTATTTACTACTTGTCACAAGTTTGGTGATATAGTAAATTTTATATTGTATTTTTTTATAATGATTTAAAAAGAATTGTTAAAATATAAAAGTGAAAAAGCAGACGAAGCCAGAACATGGCCACAAATCCAGACAGCTTTAGGAAACAGCACTCTCAAAAGTCAGACAAAAATACCCTCACTCTGTCTAGCTGCATCTGCTTCGAAGAGAAGAAAATTGGACTCAGAACCTTCCTTTTAGTTACTCTCTCTGCAAGAACCACAGTTGAGGGACACTCGGGAAATATTCCTAGAAACCTTCCCACTTGCTTTGGGAGTAGGTGGGAGGAGCCATGGTTTCACAGTAACAAACTAGAGAAAGAGTTGATCCAGGGATGGGAGCAGAGAAAAAGCCAGCAGAGGCAACGGGGAAATCATGACCCATGAGCAGGCACAGTGTCCCTTTCCCAAGACCCCATCTTGATTCCTTTAAACTGAAATGGTTCAGAGGCTGCTCCAGATGGAAACTGAACCCGTGACCTCTCTGCATAAAGACATCCATGACACCCACTACGCCATCTGGGGCTCATAAAACCACATTCTCTATCTTTTCTTGGCTCTCAGGCTATTCAAAAGCTGACGGGCAATATTTGGGACTGCTCTGGTTTATTCGTGGCCTTTAATTCAGAACACATTTCCACAGAGAGGCAGAACAAAGCACAATAGCACTAAAGTTCAATTTACATTCTCAGTCAGTGAAACAAATGGAAATAAAAAACAGTTGTGCTAGAGTCATTTATAACTGAACGATGGCTCCAAAAAAGCCTTTCCTATAATGTCATGGAATAAAAGACATTTTTAAAACCACCAGTAAATGTCTAAGTGACCAAAAAAGGAGAGGTGAAGTCTTCCTATTAAAAATAAATTTAAAGTGCCGGTGACATTGTGCCATCTCTTTCTCCCAAGTTGGCAAATGCAAATGTATTTCAATATTTCTTGGCTTGAAGTCTTTTCTTCTTGGTAATGGTTTGTTTTGGTGCCACATGTCCTTGGAAAACGAGTATCGTCCAAGGAATTCACCACCAGCAATATGCAGGTTGACTTCAGAGTTTGGCTAGACTCAGACCACAGAGCTTTGCCTGCTATCACAGCCTCATGATTTCCAGGTACAAATTTGCTGTAGTAAGTTTATGTTAGTTTGTTGTGATGGGTATATATAAGTGTGTGTGTGTGTGTGTGTGTGTATTCATGCCAAGTGTTTGCTGATGGGCGCAATTCCAACCATTATGTCAGTCGCATGGCTCCGAACTAGTGTGTGATGCACATGCTGGGCTGACACGAGGGGAAATGCTCTAAGGCCAGAGTGAAAAATGGAGAGGGTCCCCGAGTGACATTTCAAACCCAATGACACACAGATCATCAGCAACAGCAGAACCAGAAGCAGACTCTCAACTGCATGTCTTACCCATTTTCTATAAATCTGAGAAATGGAAAAATCTTTGAGTAACACGTACAAAGCCTCCCAAAAGGATTCACATAAAATTGCTTAAAACCCTCTGCGTGCTAAGCTGTCTTTTGTCACCAAGTTTTGCCTGTGCTGAATTTTCTCTAAAACACTTTAGAGTCCTCCAGATAGTTTATCACAGCCTGTTGAGTGCTTCTTCTTATAGGGTCTTTCCCACATTCATTGTAACTGTTTATTTACAGGCCTGTTTCTACATTGCTCTGTAAACTCTCTAATGCTACAGAATATCCCATATTCATCTTTGTCTCTCAGGTTTTCAACCCAAAGCTTGGTGTGTAATTGGTAGCTTTTGAAATGTTTACAGGAGGGATTCATGCTCCATCTGTACTAAATTCCATAATTTTTCAAATTAATTTTTCAAATGTTTGTATATGAATACTTGCTCCAAATATTTACTTAGTAGATACTCTAGCTCTTGACTTCTGTAGAAAAATAAGTTCTTGTCAATCATTTTTAGCCAAATGTTTATCTAATATCTTTAAAGATTTCCAATTCAATGAGAAATATTTAATCTCAGTTATATATGGAATATAGAGAAACCAAACAAAAGATCAAAAAAAGGTTAAAAGTAGCAAGCTGACCATAGAGCTGAGGCATATAGCAAAAGAGAGGGAGGGAAGAACACCCGGGAATATGGTGATGGTTCACAGTTGATATACTATCAGGAGAACTATGGTAACTACAATGATGTAAGGGAAAACAATGAATTATTAGTTAAAAAAAGAGTAATTTCTTTGAGCAGAACACATAACTATCCTTAGAAGAAGCTTCAGAGAAGATGTGTTTTATCTAATGAAAATGGAACTACCATTTGACCCAACAATCTCTCTTTTGGGAATCTACTGAAAGGAGACCTCAATGTGGGTATAATGGGACACCTGTACTTGGATGTTTTTGGCAGCACTATTTATAATTGCAAGGACATGGAAGCAACCCAAGTGCCCCAAAACAGATGAATGGATGAAAAATATGTGGATATACACAATGGGATATTACTCATCAATTAAAAATGACAAATTTGATGATTTTTTGATAACATGGATGTACTTAGAAGAAATAATATTAGCAGAAACAAAGCAGGAAGAGAAAGACAGAATCCAAATGGTTTTAACTAATATATGGGACATAGGAAAAGCAAACAAAAGGCCAGGAGGAAAAGTCAAAACAAACTGAAAAACAAACTGAGGTTCACAACTTGGGTGGGGGTGAGAGAGGGAATGATTAGGGAGGGGAGAGCTCCAGGAATTACAAAGATATGAAATAATTATCTATATAATAAAGCATTTAAAAAGAAAGACTATGTATTTTACAATTTTTAGAAAGCCTACTAGAGGATAGTATCATATTCTCAAGTCTTATTATTGTTTTTTCTGTTATGAGTCTCCATTATAAAGCTATATGTATAATTTCCTTGAGCCATTATAAAACAGACTGTTTCATGATACTTTGCCCCTAAATACTTCCTCCTATACTTCTAGAAGATAAGAATTTTTACTTCTGTAAGCATGATGCCATCATGGTGTTTAATAATTCCCAACTATATTCTAATATTCAATCCATATTCAAATTTCTCCAGCTATCCACCCCATACTGGGTTTTCTAGAAACACTGTCCAGGCAGTCATTTATCTTTCCATACAGCTTAGCTGTCTAGCACTCCCTTAGTGTCCATGCCTTTGAGATGTTGAAAGCCCAGGCCAATTGTCATGAAAAGTATCTCACTTTAAAGTTTTTGCACAACTGTTTCCTTCTGATATCATGTCCTATGAGATATATTCCTGTATCTCTGTATTTCCTATAATTGAGTTTAGGTTGCAAAATTTGATGGCATTTGGGTTTGTTTTTGGTAAGAAGATCATGGGGCTATTTTTCTTGGTTTCGCCCCATCATGTGGAGTCCTGTGCTGCCACCACACTGTTGGCCTGGATGCCTGAACCTGACCAGAGCTCTGCTCAACCCCGCTGTCCCATACATCTGCAGTCCTGCTTGTCTACACAGAGGCCAACTTTCCCCTGCAGGCAGAGTTACGTCAGTGAGCAGGGTGGGCCTGGCATCAAGTTTGGACAGGACCAGGAAACTGCTTCTGATTGGCCGAATAAAGCACAGACAAAGGGACATTCCCCCTTCGCTTTCTATTAGGTAAGGTGCACAGTAACTTCCACTTGGTCAGCAGATTCTCTGGTGACTGCAATGAGCAAACTGCCATGTGGAGAAGCTCGAGTGACAATGAACGAAGGGACGTGACCTTCACCAGGCAGTGGGGAATGAAGTCTTTTGTCCAGTAAGCTTTAAGGATACAAAGTCCGCCAAGGATCATGCCCCAGAGTCTGGAAGTGGATTCTGTTCCCCACTTGAGCCTTCAGATGAGATGCCGGGCCTGACTGACAGGTGCTTGATTGGTGCTTCCTAAGAGCTTCAGTCTGGTCAATCAATCAGCTGCTCATGGATTCCTGACTTTCAGAAACTGAGATTATAAATGTGTATTATTTTAAGCTAATGGATTTTCTGCCTGCCTGCCTGCCTGCCTGCCTGCCTGCCTGCCCGCCTGCCCGCCCTAGGTCTTACTATGTTGCCCAGGGTAGTCTCAAACCTGCAGACTCAAGCGATTTCTAGCCTTCGCCTCCCAAGACTGAGATTAAAGGTATGTGCCACCACACCTGGCTAAAACTGATAGATTCTTTTTTGGTAAGTACACAGCAACACATATTAAATACATGCCACATATCCCAATTCCATGTTTCAAGCATAATCACTCTTCAGGGCCAGCTAAATACTTTGATATCCTTAGCACCCTAAACTTTGTGTCCCTATCGATCCCTTATTGTAATGTTATGATCTCAAACTATATAATGATCATTATCATTGGCCCTTGTTCCTTGCAGGCAGCAGCAGCATTTATGTCTTGCTGTCTCTCCTGTGTGCTGAAGCATCACATTGCATAGTGGTTACAATTATCATGTCCAGCAGCCTATAACACTGTGTCCACTCTATAATCCTGGATTCTCAAATGTTGACAGCTATATCAATAGTTGTAATCAAACTCACCATTGATAGGAAAGATATTTGGCACTGAAAAACAAAAACAAAAACATTGTTATTTGAGATTTCCTTTTGTTTTTTATTTCTTAGGAAAATAATACAAATGGAGCGAGTTAGTGCTGGTGATGCTTTCCAGGTGTTCCTTAGATAAAACAATAAATATATAAATGAGTTTACTCATATTTGTCTGATAAATTCTATCAATAATTTCACCTTTGAACTAATTGACCCCTCCCCAAACTCACATTTCCTCTTAAGTTTGATCTGTTGAGTAGCCAGGACTAGACAGCATTATAACAACACTTGAGAGTTCCCTCTTCAATAGGGTGTTTTGTGTATAGCGTGCTTCCTTCACAAATTCCACTGAAATGAGACAATAACTTATCTCTAAATGGGAAAATGTATGGACTTATAGAACAGCAAATGGATTTATCAGAAAGTCAAACATTTTGTCTAATCACAAACAAGAAGATGGCAGCCAACAAAAGAAGCTATGTCTCAAAACTAAAGCCCCTAGTTCATCTCTCTAGAGTCTAAACGATGTAGAGATCTGACAATACAGGTATTTTTCTTTTAGAGAAGCATGGGAAAAAATGAGTTCATTTTGAACTAATAGGAAATTGGAAGAAAAGAGCAATATCTCACCTAGTGGTAAAAAGTACATAAATTTCCATCACCCATTGAATAAAACCCTCCATTGATGACTATGTGGCTGCTTGCCATGCCTCCCTGCTCTCCAGCACACCTTCAGGAAAGGGACCTGTTGGAAAGTCTACTAAGAAAAGACAAGAAAACTCACTTAGAACACTCACAAAAGAGAACAGAGCTGAGCAATCAGAGTGGTTTCAAAAGGAGAGTAAGGGAGCAGTATGTGCTTCACAGTATGTTGTCAACAAGGTGCTGCCAAGACTCCCATCTATAGTTTTTCACATTGCAAGAGACTCCTGCCTGAATTTCCCAGGATCTCTGGCCATGGAAGGTTCTGGCATAGTGTCTGTCCACAAAAGACTCTGGCAAGAGATTAAGAAGGTGGAAAAGGAGATACTGTTATTCAAAGGTGGCATTTATAACAGAGCACACAGTCAGACAGTGAATTCATAGCATCTTCTCAGATTTACTATGTAGATCCCCCACTCTTCTTTTGCAGAGTCAAAGTTGGTGGGGGCTTCCAAGGATTCCAGGAACTTCTTGGAAATCCCATGGCAATCACCCACCTCAAGAGATAAGGCTAAAATAGTCAATGAACACTTCACTTTTATTCCTTCTAAGCTCCAATAGTTATGTGAGACCTATTTCTTGATGGTAAAGTCCTTAATATTGGAAAAATGCAGTGAACTATTTTCTTTATTATCATGATGCTTAGATTCAAGTACATGCTGCATCAATAAAACAAGGATAGGCTGCTATAAAAAATGAGAAATCAGTGCAAAGGCTACTGATTTTTAAAATTAAATGTCTTATTCTGAGTTCTGTGATCTAGGTGGAAAAAGGTGAATACCTGAATGTAAAAGGGGAAATGGATACTAGACTGTCAAATAATGATGTCTACTACACACTCTCGTATCCCTTCTGAAAAGATTATTATTTTTTGGAAAAGATTATTTGAAGATATACTCCAATGAAATGGAAAAGAAATTTGGGGGGAGGGTCAAAGATGACACACACGTCAAAAAAAAAAAAAGAGTGGTGAATAAAAAAGTGTAAAGACCTTAGAGTTAGACCTAATAATTATCAATGATATGATTACAAAATGGCCTTTAGTGGTCCACTAAAAGGATTCTTTAAAAGTAGGAACATGTGTTGCTACTGTTAATAAAAGTTTATCTATACATGCAACTTTCATTTTTGTGAACTATGGGAGGAAGGAATAAGCATGGTTAAAAAATTAAGGCAGCAAAAATACCAGTAAGTTTGTCTTGAAAAGTGGAAGTGTAAACAAATATATTCTTTCTCAAAATTATAAAAAATATGTATTTTCCTTGTAGTGGTGAAAATATGAATATAGAATAATGGAAACAATTTTTATCTCATTAACAATCAGAGGGAAAGCAGAGTGGAAATACAAGAAGAAAACTTTTCACTCATAATTTTGAAAAACATTTGTTTTGATGGTCTTGGGTTTTAGTAAGGACAAAGGGAAACATTGTAGAAGTAAATGTATACGTTATTTGGAGACAATTTACCAGTATCTCTCAAACATTCAAGTACCCTATACATTTAATAATCCCTTTCTTTTCCTTTTTTTTTTTTTTGAGACTAGGTCTTGCTATGTTGTCTGGGGTAGTCCCTCGGACTCAAGCGATCCCCAGCCTCACCCTACCCAGGTAGCTGGGATACAAGTGCCCATCACCATGCCTGCCGCTTTTTCCAGAACCAGGTCTTGCTATATTGCCCTGGGGTAGTCTGGAATCCGTGAACTCAAGCAATCTCTGTCCTCTTGCCTCCCAGCCCTTGGATTATAGGTGTGTGCCACCATACCCAGCTAATAATCCCTTTCTAAAAATCTTTATATATATAATTGTAATGGTATAATTATATAACGTTATATATATATATATTCTGAAACTTACATAATGCTATGAATCAATATTATCTCAATATTTTTTTAAAATCACAACTAATGGAAGTTGTTACATATTGGAAAGTGAAAGGATTCTAAGCTAAACCTTTCACAATTTTCTCTTTCTTTCTTTTTTTTTTTGAGACTAGGTCTTGCTATTTTTGCTGTGGAATCGCAGGCTCACGTTGCCTGAGGTACCATGGACTCAAGCAATCCCCAGCCTCAGCTTCCCAGGTAGCTGGGATTACAGGAGTGCGCCACCACGCCCAGCTATTTTTTTGGAACTAGGTCTCGCTACATTGCCCTGAGTGGGACTCGAACTGCGATCCCTGGTCTCCACCACGGCTTCCTAGGCTGCTGTTTACAGGCACGTGCTACCATGCCTGGCCATTCCACAACTTTCTGACGAAATATTTGTACTTACACAAATGTTGGTGCTGGGAACCTTATGATCTGTTTTACAACTATCCATCTCTGCCACTGGCCTGCTACAGTAGCCATAAAAAATACTAAAATGAATGAGTATGGCAGTGTTTCAATAAAACTTCATTTGCAAAAGAGATGATGACTGAACTTGACACAGATTACCTGCCCTTGTCTTTAAGGAGTAAATTGCACCCACATATGCTGATGTGAAAATGTCTCCTTCCTGGGTTCCTTAAAAAAAATTTCAAACTGGAAAACCATGTGTTCTATATTTGCAGTCTTGAAAGTTAAATGCGAATTTAAACACATATAGAGTTAATTCTCATTATCTGTGACTTTCAGGTTCTATAAATCCCCCTCCCCTTAGTGAATTAGTAAATAGTGAACCATTTGCTCATATCATCAATAATTATTAGCTAACTCCAATGTCTTTACATTTCTTTTCCAAACAAAGGATCCTGGGAATCTCTGGTGAAAACATTTCCACCAACTACTTAACACATAATCTAGTCTTTTGTGTGCTTCCATTTAAAGATGCCTTATTAAATATATGTTGTTGAGTTATTAACACTAGCCCACTGCAAGCAATGCTGTAACTTATGCTTGAATAAAGCTTATCTAAAACAGATTTTTGTATTTTCTCTGTAAGGCACATCACAACTTTCTTTCACTTAGAAACACTAGACAGGAACTAGACAGCATGTCAGTACTTTCCCTGGGGCCATTCAACTAGCAAAATTTCCAGAAAATATACAAAATGAGGAAAATGGGACTGTGAAAAGGACACATTTGCACAGTGTGAGCATAAACAAGAAGACAGAGTATTGCCTTATTCAGCCTCCACTGTAAGCCTGCTAACTCTGCGCATGTTCAAAAATGACCCAGAAAGATGCCATTGATTTTGTAGTTATAAATTTTAGCAAGTAAATAACTTTCAAGTACAGAATGCATAAATAATGAGGATTTACTTTGTTTTTCAATGTATACAAAAATTTGAGGCCAAAACGCTAGAAATGGGGCTTTATTTCTGAGTCAGAAAGGGAAATTTGGGGTCTCAGAAGAAATTTCATATTTTCTCACCCACAGTTTTGTAGTCTTTAAATTTTTTATGAGTCCGTATTACTTACATGATGTTCAAAAACAATTTAAAGATTAAAAAATAACAGAAAAGGTGATTTGGGGGTCAAAATAGCCTAGAAATTAATTTAAAATTTCACTGAGTGCTCAGAATGTATCAATCAGTGAACTAATGAACAAAACATGGCATATTCATAGAATGGGGACTCATTCAACAATAAAAAGAAATGATGCACAAGATATGTTCCCGCATGAGGGAACCTTGACAATATTTTGGTAAGTGAAAGAAGCTGGTCCTCTAAGACCATTTATTGTGGATTCCACTTATTTAAAATCCTAGAATAGTTGGGCGTCGTGGTGCATACCTGCAATCCCAGTTACCTGGGAGGCTGAAGGTGGGGGATCACTTGAGTCCGGGGGTTAGAGATAACCTTGAACAACACAGTGAGACCTAGTCTCTTAAAAATAAAAAAATTTTAAAAATTCTAGAATAGGCCAATTCTTAGGCACAGAAAATAAATTAGTGCTTGCCAAGGATGGGGAGGTTGGGGGAGTGGGTTGGGCAACTTGCTTTTGTTTTAGGGGAAACAAATATTTTAAAATTAGATTGTAGTAATGGTATCTTTACAACCCCGCAAAACACATAATTGTACACTTTATGTGAGTAAATTGTGTGGTACAAGAATTATATCTTAATAAAGCCCTTTTTTTTAAATTTCAGAGAGGTATTTCCCTTTAACGATTATTTCCCTTAGAGACTTATGTGTTTGTTACTTTTATTCTGTTTTCCTTTTTATCCACCAGATTTAGAGGGGCCCCTTTGGAGATTCTGGACCTGGAAAAAAAGAACTGATAACTTTGCATGATGGCTTTGTTAAAAGTGCCTTTTACTTTATACATTGTGCCCTCTTTTTTTAATACAAGTTTTTTGCAATGAATAGTTATTACTTAAAATCACTGATATATTTGTCATCACATAGACAGGAAACTGCTCTCTAGCACTTTTGCATTTAAAGACCACCCAAAAGATAGAATTCAGACTTTCCAATGACACTTGTTTGGGATTCAACTCCAATTTCCAAATAAAAATTGTTTATATTTGTTTGAAATCAGTCTCATTCTTTTTTTTCTCATATGTCACTGTGGAATTAAAGAGAAATGTTCTGTGTGCTTTCTATGATAAACATTCATGCACCAAGAACGAGGTATTGCATTTCTGGATGGAGTCGTGACACTAAAAGTACACGTTTATTGTTGGAATGAAACTTCCTCTGGTTCAGTAGTGACCTTCAAAGGGGCTTGGAAGGTCTGGATTCAGTCAAGGTGATTGAATTCCATTTTTTTCTAAAGAAGGTGGGATCTGAACATGGCATTTATGGGAAATTGACAATTTGGTCCTAGTGAATCGTGTCCCCTTATGTCCAACCCCGTTTGTGAGTGAGTATACTACTTTTCCCATTTGGTATGGAATCTGTTTCTCCATCCTATAATCTAGGCTCACTGTGTGACTTCTCTGAGTTGCAGCTGGGGACAGAACTGAGTGATAGAGAGCCAACTCTAGACACAAGATGTATTGTAGTCATGCTTCACCCTGGTGAAGCAGAATATTCTGGAAGCAGAATACCCAGTCTAGTCTGTGAGGCTGTAGTGCTACGGACTGGCCGGGCGAAGGCGCAGGCCAGAGGACCAGGGCTCAGCTGGGCAGGAAAGACACAGGGCCGGCGAAAATGGCGAACAGACGCACACACTCAAGGGGTGGTGAATCTGCTGCGATTTATTTGAGATTTTTATGGATATATATAGTGTTTTTGGCAATTAGCATTCTATGAGTATATGCAATTAACATATTAACAGATTATAGATTTTTTCTAGGTGTATCTAACATAACTTTTCCTAAAGCAATTTCTTACTTTGCCACTGAGACTTAACACATCAACTTAAGTATTTTAACTAACAATATAACTTCCTAAAAAGTATTCAGAAGCAACCTTTTACTTTGCCGCTGAGACTTAACACTTTAACTTAAGCATTTGTATCTTAACAATATAGGCTTCCCAAAATAGCCTACAGCGATCTATTGCTTTGTTACTGGGACTTGACACATCAATGGGCTGCAGACTTATCTTAGGTGCAACTAAAGATATTCTAATTAGCAATATAACTTGCCTTCCCGCTGAGAGTCTAGCAGGACAATTTTAGGTTTGCTAGGAACTTATTCTTAGGGAAAATATATCCTGGCCACTGGGCTGCTTGGAATTATTTACTGAGTTA
>PVHY01006574.1:0-73498 GCA_004024945.1 Uropsilus gracilis | reverse complement strand
TCTGTCTGTCTGTCTGTCTGTCTATCTATCTATCTATCTATCTATCTATCTATCTATCTATCTATCTATCTATCTAGCTATCTAGCTATCTAGCTATCTAGCTATCTAGCTATCTAGCTATCTAGCTATCTAGCTATCTAGCTATCTAGCTATCTAGCTAGCTATTTGAGACTAGGTCTCGCTATTTTTGCCCGTGGAATCCCAGGCTCTCGTTGCCTGGGGTACCACAGACTCAAACAATCCCCAGCCTCAGCTTCCCTGATAGCTGAGATTACAGGCGTGCGCCACCACACCCAATTATTTTTTTGGAACTAGGTCTCCGTACGGGTCTCAGGCGGAACTCGAACCGCGATCCCTAGCCCTGGCCGCTTCATAGGCTGAAGCTTACAGGCACGAGCCACTGTGCCCGGCCTGGGGATCTTATTAAAATGAAAATTCTGACTCAGTTGGTCTGCATAAGACATATCATTCTGTGTTTCTTATGAGAAGATTCTAATCCTGTGGACCACATTTTGTGAACCACATATTTCAATATATTTCTTGAACTAATTTCTCATTCATAATTTTTCTTTCTCTTTGCATTATGGAAAATTTTATTCATTTTTCCTTCCATATTAAATTTCTGTCTTTAATTCAGTCTGCTATTGTTCAGTTCATAAATTATTTTAGATGAGTGCAACTTTTATTTCCAAAAACTCATGATAACCTTTTAAAAAATATTACAAATGCAATAGTCTTGAAAATTTGAATGTTCACTTTTATCCCTTCCATTATACTCTGTGACTGATTTTTCCTTTTATTCACCTTTGTCTTTTCCTTCTACTTGGTTTCCCTGATATGTCTGGAAAGCCTTAGGTGGTCACTAGTTTTTGTGTACAAAGAACTGTATTGATTAGTTTTGATAGCTGTCTTGATATCATTTGAGGTTAAATAGACCAATTTACACAATAGGCAATGTTCTGTGGGATGGGCTGCCTTCAGGACTTGTCAAAGGATCAACCTTATGGGCAACTGACTTTTGTATTCTAGTGCATTAACAGGGTGGGGCACCTCAAGTGACAAATGAGCTAACTGCTCCATATAAAGCAGAAGAAATAGAGTGATCTTACTTAGCCATTATGAAGACTGATTTTTAATTAGAAACCTTTATTGCTGCCTCTTTGTAGTTTCTTCTATCTGGACTTGTTTGAGACCTCCCACCTACATTACAGCTCTTTCCTGTTTGCATTTTATGTTGTGATTTACTTTGCTAGAGTTTATTTTACAATATAATTTCATTTACTCCATATCTTTTAAGTTTTCATCAGACTTTCTGGTCTGTAATAGCATCTTCTTTTCTTTCTTTTTTTTCTTTTTTTTTTTTGTTTTGGTTTTTTGGTTTGCTTCAACTATTGCCAAGAATTTATTTATTTATTTATTTATTTATGTTTATTGTCATGGAAAAATCAAAGGGGATTTATCATGGAAAGGAGGCAAAGTTCTAGCCATCATCTTGAATGATGAAACTTTATAAGTATTGTAGAATTACTCTTACTATTAATCTGAATTTGGCTAAAATTCATCTGGTTGTTCATAAACAGACAAACCTAACTGTAAATAGGTAAATTCCCATACAAGTTCCCCAGTCCTTGCTAATTATTCTTCATGGATCAAGTAGGATTTAACAGTGTTAAAGGCTTTGGATGATTCTAAATTGTTCCCTGAGCCTTTTGGCAGTTTCATGTGTGAATAGAAAAGTGTGATCACAAAACAAAGTAAGTATAAAGATGTGCCTAAGTTAAGAAGGCCAACATAAAAATTAAAGGCAAAGCAAAATTTGAACTGGTTTACAATTTACTTTGTAATATACTTTGTGGTGTTGCATATTTTTATGTTAGTTGAACTTGACCTGCTCTACCTTGGATTTGCCAAGAAAATAATTGATGCAATCACAGAGCCAAGAATGATAACATGTGAAGATCTGTGGAGGCCTGGCAAGACCCCAGATCACTGGGAAAAGGCCAATGTAATACCTAGTTTTAAAAGGCAATAAAAAGTTGTTTGAGAATTAATGACCTTCCATAGAGCAAAAAAAGATGTACATACTGATTATCTAGCTCTAAATAAGTTTTAGACATTAATGGCAGTAATGGATATAGGAAAATGGTTTTATATATTATAACAATATAGCAGTAAATATTCAAAACCTGAATACATGCTTTTTAATGTAAAATATTACATTTAAAAATTTTTATTTCATTGTATCACTTTTCTAGCACTTTTTAAGGACCTTAAAGCCATATTTAATGATCTAAATAATTCAAGACATCTGGATATTTGCCACAATTCTACATTTTCCCCCAGATAAGTGTTAGCATTTCAATGTTCCTAATAACTCACAAATATGGTGTTAAATTAAAACTGTTAACCAAATCATTATTCAAATGGTCAGTATCTAAGCTATATGTTACAATTTTGCATACATACTTGAAACCTGATGGTGGTTGCCTCACTCTGGAATTTGAATTCAAAATGATTTCAATAATCTAAGTCACTGTTCTGAAATAAGATAAAATGAAACAAGTGTTTATACAAAGTGTTTCAGTTAAAGAATTAAGAGAGAAACCGCTCCTACCCTCCCCCCCATGTCCACAGTTTTGAAGGGAGACTTGGCTAAACATAACCTGGTAAAAGAAAAAGATTGAGTTCCTCACAGCCCCCAAGCAACCAACATTATCCACTGACTTAAAAATATGGTAAGACCTTTTACCCCTGTAGCTTTTGTATCGAATGTTTCCACTTCTGGGATGGACTTCTTTTCCTTGTTTTCTTGCAGATCCTTCACTCACCTTTCAAGCCTGAACACTGCAAAGATTTTCTTTTCTTGTATTTTGAGTTAGTCTCTCTGTCCTCTGTGTGTTCTTGGTATTTTGTACACTCAGTTTCTAAACATCATTTCTTGGGCGCCTACTACCTACCAGACTCTGCATGATGAAGTACTAAGTGTTTCACAGGGGCATGCCTCAGTCTGATTATCTTTATTTGCTAATTGAAGAAGCTGAGGCCCTGAGAAGGAATATGAATTGCCAAAGTTTACACAACAAGTAGCAAACACAAACTTAAACCAGGTAATTGTTTGCTTACAGTTTGTCCACCACAGGACTTTAAACTCTTCAAAGGTTAAAAAAAGTAACTTACCTTCAATACCAGCAGCTGCACCTCACCTGGCACATGGCCAAAGTGTATTTGCTGAAGAAATTAATTAGTGAACAATTTAGTGAACTTGCGTTAAAAGTAAGCTGCATTTCAGGTTCCAGTAATTTAATTTTCTCATCTTCAAAGTTACCATTCAATAGATATTCATTAATAAACCTGATCCCGTGCTTTGCTCTGATTGTGGTTTAAGGAGCTGCATTATCATGAGTGGTAATAAAACCATGAGTCATAGAGAAAGTTAAAGGAACCAGGTGTGCTTCAGTACCATGCCAATGGGTTAGTTCGAAAGTCTCATACAATGTTGAAAAATAATGAGTTCATGCTTAAATTAGATATGTATTTATATTTAATGTGTATACAACATTATCAGTCATTCTAGAGTTAGTAAAATAGAAAACAAGTCCCTGGCTTCAAGTTCCTGCTTCAGCATAAGATAGGTGGATCCATATGATGATATGAAGTTGTGTCAGTGCTGCATGAGCTGTAAAACAATGAGTCAAGAGTTTACAGAAAACTGGGAGGTGAGCAAGCCTCAGAAAGCACCAGGTAAGTGGTCTGCTTGCTAAATATGGAGTGATATTTTGAAGGTTAAGGTTTAGGGGAAAGAAGACTCTTCAGTCATTCACGTATTCATTCATCCAGCACCTGTTTGAGTGTACATCATATATCAGACACTCTCGTGGCACAGGGAAAATCTTTTTCTTCAAGTACATTCTTTTTGGTTTGATTCTTAAATAAGAATATAATTTTCATTTTGGGGAAATCTTTAAAGGCAATGAAATCTACATAATCTTTCCCTCTAACCTCCAAAAGTAATAGTGATAGTTACTGGCGGTTAAATCTAAACACTGAATTTTCAGCTTGTATTCTTGCTCCATTTAAAAAAAAATTCTAAAACAGCAAAGAAGAGAAATTCTTAAACATGATCCAGCACTCTCTATTATATACTTCCAATTCCCTGACAAACCTCCACATGTGAAAAATTAAACCCGTAGAAAAGATCAGCTATACATTAAGACAAACATTGACAATTAGTCTAGATAAATCTTTTTTATTGATAGTAGATACTCACTACTAGTGGCAGTATCTGGGTAAATAAATTTAAAATGAATTTTCTGTCACATTGAATGGATTTGAAAAATATTAAAAAGTACCCATTACATAGCCCAGGAAGATCTTAAACAATCACAAGAATATCATCCATCAGTTCTAGTCATCCCCCAACTGGATTTGGGAATGACTGCTGAACATGAGATGACCTCACTATACCAGACGACTCGAGACACCACAGGCATTTTGAGGAGAGTTAGTGGCTCTGAAAGAATTGGGATGAAAGTCCCCATTAGTTCTGAGATGATAAGAGTTCACAGGAGTTGGCAAGAATAAAAATTTACATTTACGTAACCATTCTCTGCTTATATCGAAGAGTCCCTGATGTTGAGTGGGGAATGAGCACTGAAGTAATTTTACCATCAATATTTGTAAAACAAAAAGAGCCTTAGATAGCTCAAAACAAGGTTTAATCTAACAAAAAATATTTTGTAGATGTAAATGTTCTCTTCTAGACTGAAAACCTGCCACATTTCACATTAGTCTAATTTATCTTTCAAGCAACCAGATGCTTGACAATTGAAAAATGATTAACAAGTAGGAAAAGGCATCTTGAAACAATTGTCAATGGCGGGCTAAGTAAGAGGGGAGGGGAGAATATATGAAGACCCAGGCTGAAATATCTGTCTTGCCTTTACAAATAATTGTACTGGTTATTCTGGGGACAATTATTGAGGGAAAATAACAAAAGGCAGTGTTCAATCGGCTTCATTTCTCTTTTACTTTGTCATTGAACTGCACCATCAATCTCTCCATTGTTTTCCATTTTGTGGCCATGTCCTCTCCCCTTTCACCCAAAGAGCTGGGTCTGGGGACTGCTGTAGCCTAGTGTTCCCCTTCCCATCAGCATACCTAAGAGGCTATTCCTTTTCCCTGCTCCAGCATCCAGAATAGAGAAGCTCATTGCGTATGCTGCAATTTTGATAACCTAACTGGCAGAACAGTTATTCAAATTTTGAGCTTCTGAATGCAGCAAGATCAACCTGGCCTATCCACATAAATAATTTTGACATGATAAGTATGCGAAAGTGATGATAACCGATAAGTGAAGCAATTACCTTGCTTTTTGGGATTATATTAAATGAAGATTCTGATAGAGTAATGAAAAGAGACAAAGCAGACAAAAAGTCGGCTGCAGAGCTTTTGGGCACTGTGTTATCTCTATTATACCATATTGAAATAGAGAAGCTATCACCAATCATGCATTTCTATGTAACTTCTGGCTTCTAACAGTGAACAATGAATAAATTGTCACAAGACAGTAACTGATAAATTGGGATTGGCAGTGCTTTTTAAAAAGCATAAATAAACTTACTAGTCACCCCTTGCTTGTTCAAAGCAGTTTTTAGGGGACTCTGGAGGGAGGACTCTTTTGCAACTTATGTCCCCTTCTATTCCTTACCTCTTGCCAGCTCCTTTTCTGCTACTGTTCTTTGTTTAGTAACCAATATTAGGCTATCAACACTGTGTTCCAGCACCATCACCAAACATCACTAATACTTCATTCTTCATCTTCTGGATTGGATATGTGGCTGAACTGGGTAGCATTGACAGTATTCAGTTAGTATAAAGAGTTTTCTTTGGATAAAACAAGTTTTGCAAATAAGAGTATAAAATATGGACATTTATTTCCACGGATATCAGTTTCTAGCAGAATACAAGCTCTTTAACAATCCACAACTGCTTTAATGATGGACCAGTCCTGTATTCACAGACTGTTTGAATATAATATTCCCCTTGTTGGAGGAGGTAGCAATAAGCATTTCTGCCATCATAAAGCCCCCGAATTATGGAGACGCTTGTGTATGATCAGATTAAATTTACTAATGTGAATTATTTCAAATCAGTGCCCTCATAGTTCACAGGTTTAAAGATACGTTTGTTGTTTTTCCTTTCTAGACTGTCTATGGTATGAGAGGTTGTACTTTTGGAATGACTAAAATTCAGTTCTTTCCAGAATTACAGTAGGGGTCAACTTACCTAGTTATAGTAACAAACTGCCCACCATGGTGCAGAGTGGGGAGCTTCCACTGATGGATGGAAAGTCAGGTTTAAGTTCCAGTGCCATCACTTGCCTACGATAGGACACTGAACAAATCTATTTTCTCTGAGAGTTTCATCTGTGAAATGGGCAACAGAGCATTAAAGGAGTGCTTGTTAGAGAAAGTGCTTTGTAAACAATTAGGAACTGTGTAAATGTTAGTATTGATCTGGTTGGTGGATATCCTTAGAGTGCAGAAAAAAGACCAGGCTCAAAGCTGCCTTTGGCTTTATCGAAAGGATTGGAGTTTTAGGCAAGTTGCTTATAATGGCAAGGTCAGCTGGCTGACTTAGTTTCATGAAATGAGGAGTGTGGGAATAAGCATCATTAGTCTTCTGCTTCTAGAGGCATGATCATTTATTTCCTCTCTTGTTAAAAATGCAAAAGCAAGCCATTCACATGGCCACTTTTCAAAATGAAAGGACCAATAAAGTTATTAAAAGCAAATCACATTTGATTAAATTATTATCATTATGGTGTTTAAAATGACATTTGTTGTGTTTATCAAGCTCCAGTCTTACTGCATCAGTAAAGAATTTGCCTTTAAACACCAGAAAAACAACAACATAGAAATGAAGCCCAGTGCCCACGCTGAGGCCTGGATCTCTGGACTGTTTTTCATGTGTTCTTTACAACAAGCTTGCACTGCTAAAGCTCAAACTTCCAGGCTTCCCAGTTGCACAAGTTAACAACAGTTGGGTTGAGAGAATCCAAAGATGTGGAGGAGAGATGGAGGAGAAAAGGAAACTTTGATATTGTTGATCCCAAAGTAAGGACTGGTTTTACATTTGTGTGGCTGTTTTTATTTTTATTTTTTTTTTACTTCAGTGTCACATTTAACAAGTTTTCCTCATAAAACTATTTGTTACTCATCCTGACCTCTGAAGTATATAATTTCTTCCCTATAATTGAAAGCTTGATTGTTGGTGTTACTATAATAAAAGAGAACAAAAATCTGTCAAATTTGTACATGGCTAATACCAGCCTTATCCTTAAATATTAGTAATGTGCAATCTTGAAGTATGTTATAAGGAGCTTGGTCATGATGAGTTATAGCCAGAGAGCAGATACTTATCAGATGTGGACCAGGCACATGCCTTGTGGCACAATGCCACTTGTGATGATTGGTCAAGCGCAGTAGCTAGGATCTCCCAAACTACTTCCCCTTATCTACATCTTTCTGACCACCAGAGAACACCCTCCCCAAACCCATGTCTTTCCCAAGCCTCTCTGCCACACAGCAACTAAAAATTAAAAGCTTGAACACCTGGGATCTTAACTTGTCTATTCTGATTGATCAATTCCTATGTCCTACTGGTTAAGTATTTGAATATTATAGATATTTATTTGGTATTACAAAGTCAAGCAGTAGGAGTAAAAACAATATTTCAATCCATGAACTTTAACTTATATTTTACAACAAGTCAAGATGATTTAAGTAGGCAAACTTAAAGACATTTACAATTTTTAATCTGCATATTCTAATTGTGCTTTTATGGGTAATTCTGAGTATATAAGATAAAGGTAGTTGCTAATTCTTAAATTTGCCACTTTGCGTGGGTATTATCCACATGGCCAAGTTATAGGATTATAGCATAGCCCGTTGATAAGGGCCTTGAATCAGTCAACTACCTAGCAACTCTCTTATGGTATTATATATTTGACAAATAACTTTAAAAAATATGGGGTGATTCTAAAAGAATGGAGCTTGACTTTGCCCACACTGTTTAGAAGAACACTAACATATTTATAAGATCTGCAAAACCTATGCCAGGCCTATACATGTCCCAGGACCAAAATACGCTTCCCATAAACCTAGAAAGGATTCCAAAACAACTTGGAATTCCATCCACCAACATTACTTATGGGTTGTATCTATTTTTTGAGCACTTTGAAGCAGTAATTTTTATCTGATATGATAGAAAATAGGAGTCTGACTACAGAGTGCATCTCAAGGTTTGGGCCTGAGAACTTGAGCACCCCACCAGATGGCTTGGTTTGACATCTTCACTGAGTTCACCCACTTTAATTCTGTGACATGGGAAATGTTAGTTGTGGCATTTGTGGGAGCAGCGCTTAGGAAGTTAGACGAGGCAGACAGTATCCCTGTTTCATAAAGGATGTCTACTTATAGGTATTTTTCCCCCACTTGCATGAGGGTCCATGTTCCTTTCCCCTTATGTCTAGCACTGGGTGGACATTTAGCAAATATTCATTGAAAAAATAAATATTCTTGGAGATGAAATGTTAAATCCTTTTTTCATACCTCAAGCTGGTTCTTCTTCTTGGAATAATTTTCTTTTCATTCTCTTATGCCAACTCCTTCTCATTTTTCATTTATTTATTCATTAAATATTTACTTAGTGCTTACTGTAAGCCAGGAACTTAGGTACTAGGAACCAGCCCTGAATAAGACCAGTCTCAAAGTTCACCACCTCTGAGGAACTTTCTCCAAGTTTCTTGAGAAGAAGTTGGCCCACATCTAGGTCTCATGTTTTTCCCTCTGTATCTCTGGTGTAATGTTTTTACATTGCATTTAAATTATTGACATCTGGTTCTTTCCACCACTTAAAACTGATTTTTCTTAAAGGTAATGAAGGATTTTGATTATCACTGTAACCTCATAACCACTAGAACATCATTTGTGACTGTGATAGATTGATGGAAAAAATGACTGTGACTCTTCACTCACTTGGTCGCCACTGTCTTTGTGATATGACCTTGTAGCTCCTCTTATCAAGACACAGGTTTTACTTCCTGGCTCCTGGAATCAGGGATGCCCTATGAATTGCTCTAGCCAGTAGAGCATGATGTGACAGTATGCCAGTTCTGAGTTTGCCTCTCTCAAGCTGATGTAGTCTGGTGGATGATGAGTAAACTGTAACTCAGTCACCTTTGTTTCCCCAGTTAATAGTCAGCCAAACATCACACATATGAGTAAAGCCCTCTTGTGCCAGCAGCCCTCACTCTGAATATAAGAACATAAGAACCAACCAAGCATAAGAAGTGGCCAGGTCTTGCTAAGGTGAGCTACTTGGCCCAGGTTAGGCAATTGTCTGGCAGATACATAAAGTCATGAAAAATAATACATGCTTATCATTTAAAGCCTCTGAGTTTTGGAGTGATTTGTTATACAGCCACTGCTAACTGATACACTAACATCTTTTAAACTATTTTCCTTCTTCCATATAAATAAATCCAAAGAACAAAAGGTTGCATATATTCTTGACTAGAAAGCTTGCTATTTTGTTTGGGAGGAAAGCAGTCAGTTCTTTGGTTTTTTGAAATTGGCCACTGGCAATCTTAGCCTGGTAAACATCTGGAACTCACTGTATATTGGAGATAGAAATGTCTTAGTAGTCACATCATTTACATCTCTCACCCTCTGTTTGCTTGTAAAGAAAAGAGAGCCAAGAGGAGGTATGTCATTCACTCAAAGTCAACTAGTTTCTTACATAGTGTAGATTCAACACAATCCATTTTGATATGATACCAGAGGAAAGTTGTGGGCCTCACAGGCACAGCATGTGTCTTACCTCCCATTCAAACTCTGATAACTAAAGTCTTTCATTTATCTTCTTTTTTTTAAGGTACAGTTGGCACACAATGTTCATAAACACAGTCAAACTTAATGAGGAATGCTATAAGCATCCAAGAACGAGGTTATCTAATTGCTTCAATTACTGAAGAAATGTAGTATGTGTATTTTCTTCTGCCCCATTTATAATGTTTTTGGACCCTCACTACAGGATATACTGATGCCAAGAGTTCCCCAACACATGGATGTGTGTTCATGTACGCCCCCTCAGCTTGAAGCTTATTAGTTTCACAAAACACTAATTCCTCAACTGACCGCATGATTATTAAACTCTGACTTGGAGGGTCTGATCACTTCTGAGGTTTGTTTGCAAGCAGAATTTCATTTGCTCCTGGATCATGTGATTCTTGGATGACATCATAATCAAACAGTGCTCAGGCCCAGGAGTTTTTTAGAATATTATTTTCCAGCAAGAAAGCAAACATCTTCATCCAAAAAAAAAAAAAAAATCTTCTGGGGCCTAGCACTTTTGTATTTGATTTAGAAGAATATAATGTAAACCTTTGCTGAGTAGATAAAGGAACCATGGACTGAAGATTGGGAGAAAAGGACTGAGGATTATAGTTCCCCAAAGAAAAGTCAATAGTATTTGAGGAACTGATACATAACCTTACTCTAAATTTATGATAATCAGCAGCTATGAAGATAAAAATTTAGTATTGATATTCTCTTAAGTCGTTGTCAAACTGAATCTTATCTCAGGACAAAGTTAAATTAACTCTTGTTCGTTACTGTAACTATCTGCCCCATATTTATTTTGAAAGAAGTGTGGGTGGTAGAAAACTATGTCCTTAAATCTCTGTCTATTATGAATTATAAATTCATACAATTTTGATAGATGATTTTATTCTCTCTTTTACACTTGCTTTGGGGTCTTTTACAACAGATGATTTTTCAGAGAAATGCCTTGTGACTTAAAAATAAAGAAATGAGAAGAAAGGTCATATGAAAAAGATTAACTATGTGGAGAGACACCAGGCCTTAGAACCACCTATCAATCACAGGGAATATCATCTTTGCTTTCAGTTTCACTCTAGGGGTGTTCCATAACTCTGATGATTGTAAGCAAAAATTAAGAGGTTATTGTGATTGGTTCATTAATTCTCACAAATATTGCCTCAAATGTGACTTTTGGCTTATGGCTTAGATTTTTTGCAATGTTATGTCAGAGTTGAGGTCTGCTCTTGAGAAAATTCTCAGGTCACCAGCAACAGTCAAGCTTAGGCATCAAAGACATTGATGTGGTGTCTAGGCAAATCTTCATCAGTTATAACTGAGAACTCAGACTTCTTGATTTTATCACTGTCTACTCAGGTTTTGCAATTCATTCTTCATTTCCTTCTCTGATTCCTTTAGAACCAAAAAATCTTGGATAGGAGACAAAACCATGAACTCTGTGAGGACCAAAAAGGAACATATTATTTGCTAATTTTAATACTTTATTGATTGGATAGGCATTGTTCCTCCAAAGGGCTGGTGTTGGCAGCATTTTCCCAAAGCACAAATTCTTCACTAAATATGAATCCTCCCATATGGGCTTGTTCCACCCAACTTGTGAAGCAGGTGGAATAAAGATGAAGGCCAAGTTTTATTGCTATTTTACCATGATAGTTGGAATATAATGAAATTTATTCATTCATGCATTCATTCATTAAACAGTTACTACTGAGTTTGATGGCTCTACTCTGTGCCAGGCATGATGGCAGGTATTAGAGGAACCCATTTTTTGCCTTCCAACTCTTGTACACAAGTAAGGGGTGGGAGGTATGTAAACAGAAGTTTATAGAACATTGGTAGAGATAATTTTTTCAGCTCCTGCATTGGTTCCCTTTTAGTCAAACTAATTTCTGTGTTTTAATTAGTATTCATAGGGAAATCAAGATACATTTCTTTGGAAATCTGTGGATTAGAAAGAATGCCAATAAAAAGGAAAGGAATTAAGCACAAGATAGGCACATGTTGCCTCGGGAGCTTGTAGACAGTGACTTATACTCATATTCATATTTGGGCTAGTGGGTGCAGGTGTAGAAGAGGTCTGCTGGGAGAGGTGAGTTCTGGGATAAATCTTGATATAAATGTGAGTTGATTTCCAAAGCAGTTTCATTAGCACAGAGTATTGGATTGGGATTAACTCTGTATCTTCCTTGTGGAACTTCTGCTTAACTATCTATGAGAGTTTTTAGATCAATTGAAACATGTTTCTAGTTACCCATTTATACTCTGGCAAGCTGATGGAGAAGTTCCTATGCATTGTGAAGCTTGTTCATGTTGGGAAATCAATTAGCTAATCTGCTCTATCCATCTTAGGATGTAATGTGGTTTGTACCATGTTCTGTGGTTAACATTCATTTATATTATTATTACTGATGCTATCTGCTATAGAAGCTGCAGTGAAAAACTTTTTTTCTTACTCCATCATGGTTCAAGGAAAAGAAGGGTTTTACAGACAAACAAAATAAGTTTAAAATTTTTTAACACATAGAGCGTAGAGAGATCTGTGCCTTGATAAACACATTGACATTTTCATTTGGAAGGTTCTTGTTTTCTAACGAATGGCTTTCTTATTGTTCCCAAGTAGTTCTACAATACTTTATAACATAAAAGATTGAAAAGATAGGTAATTTTCTCAGTTAAATTGAGACTTTAAAATTTCCTTGGACGTTTTAGTGATTTTTCTTGCACATTTTGCACATTTTCTACATTTTCCATTTAATATACTCACGAAGGCAGTTCTGGCTTATCTGTGAGTAACTAGGCACTACCTTGGCTCAGACATTCCTAAATCCATCTATTTTAAGAATTTTAAAGTACCTCTTATCATTTCAAAATTCAAATTCAAAGTCAGGGAAAGGAAGAGAGATATTTGTTCTTGGCTTCCATCCCATTCTGAACAATATGAGGTTGATATGGTAGCTTGGAGAATGAATTTGGGATGTGTATAGATTTTATTTTAAAACTACTTACATTTCCTCCTTCATAAACAAGCAAATGGTGGTTTTGCAGCCATCTTCTCACATCTATTGTGAAAGGAGCACTCTTTCAACCCTCACTGTGACTTTACAGAAATAAAGAAAACTGTATCTTTCTTATTTGTGGGAAAATTAGGATACTTTGCTTAGGTACCTAGACAGGAAGAGTGAAGCCTAATATTAGGTTCTAATTCCAGTTTATAACTAAATTGAGTTGGGAAGTCTGAGTGCTTGAGGTTTCTTCAGTCTGTGAGCAAACAAATGAGAATTATTCAGGCTATTGATTTTACTCTGTGTTGAGGATGTTTTCTGCTTCTAGAAACGCTAACAGGATGCAATAGTGAGATTCTGAAGGCCACATAGGCCCCACATCTTAGCACCTTTGCAATGCCACCACCCTCTTCCTCTTGTGTGCAGAAGATAGAGCACCGTGACTTTTCTTCCCTCCTCACGTCCTGTGATTCAGTCTTAAAAGTTAGTTTTACTGGAAACACCAGGGGTTTCGCCTCCTAGTATCTCCCACTGAGGACTGTTTCTTGGACTCTCAGAGTCTGTCAACCACTCTTTCTGGCAAAGTTGCACATTCTGACACCCTCATCATTTCTTTCACTTTCTGTTTTTTTGGTTTTTTTTTCTGTCATTGTAGTTCTTTCTCGATGGGCTCCCATTTTCAATAAAGTTTTTCTTTAGTGAGATGTAAGAAAGAGTTCTTTATTTTTCTCTGCTGTTTGTACTTCTCTTCACTGTCACCATGGGGCCATTTCAAACTATCACTTTTAAAGGTCACTTGTTTTGTTCTATATGCGGTTGGGCCTGACAATGGGTTAATGACACCCGAACAAGCCCGATTAAAATTACAAGCTGTATGATCATAAACAACCATTGAGTAAAAGAGGAAGAACGCAAACAAGCTCCCTTCTAAGAAACCAACACTGAAGATATTAGTTAAAATGTTAAAGTATATTAGCCCATTACATAAAATCCTTTTATATTGCCTTGCTTCATTTCAAACATGGCATGGGCTATTTTGTCTGTGAACTCAAGTGGAACAAAAAGCTACAGAATGTAATTTGTGTCAGGAGCTGGACTACAGAAGGACAACTAATTCTAATTAGTACGAATTCCCTACAGGCCAGGGGAGGCCAAGTGCAGGCACCAACTGCCTAATGCTGTCTCTATCTTGCAACAGGTGGGCCAAGGCCTGCTAAAGGTTGTCATGGCAATAGCTAATGGTAGACCTTTAGCTGGACACCAGTAATTAATTGCTGGTATGTCCAGTCTTTGAATGTGATATCTTTTAATACATTTCTGAACAAAAAAAAGATTGGCTCTTCTAATTGGTTGAAATTAAAACAGCAGAAGGCTTTTCTAAGTACTACTATGCTATAATGCAAGTCTGATTGCCGCTTGACAAACTCAGATTCTTTGCCTATCGCTACATGGGAGTAAGGAGAACGGTATTTACTTCTGATAACACTAATATTCAAGTGAATGTGGGCTCATGAGCCAAATGTTCCTGTGAAAGATTGTTACACCATGCTTGAAGCCTTTAAGAAGCATACTTTCAAAATGCTGGTGTCTTTTAGAAATATTTGATTTTCAGTACTGAGTTTTTATAATCTGCAGTGTAGCTATCAATCAGTAGTGATCTTCTGTGCCTACCTTGTGCTTGAGGGATGTCCCCAGGGTACTGTTTGGTTTGAGGATATAGCCAAAAGCTGGGTAATGGTGTATGAAGCTTCTTGCAGAATTAAGGGACTAAAAGAAGAAAGCTGCACCAGGTCCTCTACAGGAATTTCCTGAATGTCCAGCTGTGAAAGCTGGGGCCATACTCCAACATCTGTAAATGAGTCAAGAAGTGTATTGGGTGATTGTCTGAGAAACAGCATGGTTCAATTTTAATAGTGCCTGAAAATAGAATAAAAAGAGAAAATATTATTTTTCCTTTGGGTATAGAATTGTGCTGTTGCAAGTTCTGAAATTATAAAATTAAAGATCATCCCTAAAAGGAATAATAGCTAACGTGTACAGCATCTTACTCGTCATGTATCAGGCATTGTGCTAAGTACTTTGCATGCATTTCCATATTGATTTTCCCCAGACACATTAGGAAGAGTCATTATTCTAGGTTTAGGGGTCAGGAAACTGAGGCATAGAGAGGTTAACCTACATTGTCTCACAGATGGTAAGAGACAGAGTCAGGATTTGAATCCAAGCCTGAACCCAAGGCTTAACTGTTAACAAAAAGAAAACCATTGAAACTTGTAGTAGTGTTTGTTTGTTGTAGGAAACAACCAACTCTCCTTTTAAATGACGTGATCTAAAATGTTTTATGTAATCTTTGAACTCTGAGTTCTGAACCATGAACCCAGATTCCTAAACTATGGTCTCATTTATTGAAATAAATTTTAAAGTTTCTTTTTGTAGTGCTTATATTTCTAATTACATCTCCATTAATCCTCTTCCCATTCTGTAAAACATAAACAGAATTGTAACTATTTCCCCCCATGTTCTAACATATAAAAGTGAATAAATAAGGAAAGAACTATCCCTTCACTTCTATATCAGCCAGAACCACATTTCACTTTTGTATCTGATGTTTCAAAAAAATAACATTTAGTGAAAAAAACTCAGATTCAATCCATTTTAAGAAACGAATCTTTTAAAAACATGAGGTAAGTTCTAAGCAAAATGATGCTGAACTATTTATTTATGAGGATTAGCTTGTCTTCATGTATGGTTCATGTAAAGTTATAACTTTACCTGGGTAAACAGTTTCTTTTTGCTTCATTAGATGAGAGAAAATAAACTTAAGAATGTTTCTTAGAGATGATGTATCTTTAGGTGAACACTTGCTTTGAAATATTTGCTCTTGTTACTCTCCCAAGTACAAGTGAACAGGAAGTAAATAGAAAGAAAAAGAAAATGAAGTCATCTTTAGTTCAGTTCACTGGAAAAAAAGAGTTAACACTGCTGTTTGGCTATCTCACTGGGAACCATAAAGTGGGTGATCGATTCCCACACTGCTTCTTATGTTTACTATGTCGATATCTGTATGTGTGCTTATATCACCTTTATCCATATATATTCAGAATTAATATTTTAATTCATTATAACAGATGGAAAATTTCTGCGCTGTGGATCACAAAAGGAGAAAGATTTAAAAGTGTTCGCACTTTTAATATTGTTCGTTTATCAGATCCTATTGCTCGGTAAATAAGGCAGCCATTAGATTCTCTATAGATTTACTCTTTCAAAACAATTGAACTGGAACCTCTCTAGTGAGTTATGCAACCCCCACCCATTATCCTGTTACTAGAGTCATTTTATTAATAAAATGCTTTTAACATGACCTCAAAGATTTTTGACTCTTATTGCTTAGGTGGCACTAGAGGCTAAAATGAGACTCCTTTTAATAACATATTTGCATAAGTTGATCTGAAAGATCCCCATGCGGTTACATGACTCCAGGGTTGGCCTGTCATCTCAGAAAAGCCTGAGGTACTCGTCCCAAAGAGATCAAAACTCAAGAATTAGCTAGTCTTCATAAAACAAGAATATCTCTAGGAGCAGTAAAACAAATGATTATCATTTCTTTTTGGCGTTGGACTATGCCAAGCTAGAGAAAAACAGAGCTTTCAAACGTTGACAATCTGGTATATTGAAGTATGACCATTATTTTTTATTTTCCACATTTTTGGTCCAAAGACAGTTCTGAGTAATTGATTCCCATAATGAGCTATGGTTCGTTAGTCAATTTAATTTATAATTGAATTGGATGGATGTAACTCTGTGTAAAATTGTCTCTGAAGAATC
The DNA here is from genome assembly GCA_004024945.1 of Uropsilus gracilis. Lineage (NCBI taxonomy): Eukaryota > Metazoa > Chordata > Mammalia > Eulipotyphla > Talpidae > Uropsilus > Uropsilus gracilis. Next base: position 56,769 of record PVHY01006574.1, on the reverse strand, counting down.
TGTTTTGTTCGTCTGTTCAACTTCTGACAGGGATGGAAGAAAATCTAAATTATTCCCTCCTGCAAGGGGGAAAAATTCAGAGTCTCAGCCTCCCTGGTGAAATTAAGAGGAAAAAATATTTTTAATAGTTGCCATGCAAAAATATTATGGCTTTACTAAAATTTATACAAGCATGTCAATTAACACATTCGTGTCAAGGTTGGTAGATTCAGGCATCTGAGTAACTGCCTAAGGCAAAGACCTATCCAGAGTACTGGGAAGGGTTTCTCATTATTAGAATGAACACCAGGTCTCTCTGCATTTATTTTTATCAATTATTGACAAAGGTGGTCTTATTGCTACATAAATATGCCCAGAAAACAATAGCTCTAATTCTCCAGGTGTTTTGCAATCATCGCATCTTGTATTTCCTATACATTTCCAATAATGGTGTAATTTGAGGAACAATTATTAAAATAACCATGCAGAGGTTTATTTTCTTAAGTTTTGAAAGACTGTCAGAAAATTTTAACTTTAATTGTTAACAACCGGCTTTCATTTTTGCTTAAAGATTTTTTCTTATTCCCCAAACCCTTCACATTTAAAACTTTTACAACCATCTTAGCACACACTCAAAACAAAGCCATAATTATGTAAAAAGAAATGTTTTACAGTTAATGCCATCTAAGATACTCACCAAGTGCCAAATGCATAGGATTTTGGTAAAAGGCAATCTGTTCCTTGAGGATAATGCATGCAAACTACTCTTGTACAAAACCTGAGGCAGGAATAGTATACCGCCTTAGATCACACCTATAGAGTTGACTTTGATACTCTGCCCAGAAGTGGGTTACAGGCTGTGATTTGAATGAAGTTTAATCATTTTTAGAAGTGAAGGGCCTTTAGGGTACTCTTGTTCCATAAGACTTATTATGTCTAAGAAAGTTGAAGGCGTAGGCTTCATTCTTTCTTGTTAACAATAGTAATACGGTAATGATGTGTAATGATGGACTGTTGTGTGAAATAGACTGGGAAGAAAAGCTAGATGAAAACAGCTGTCATTTTACATCGTCGAGTCCTGTTCGTAATGTGGACAAAGAGATCATGAATACGCATCCTATAATCTGATAAAGAAGGCATGGTATCACTGTATATCCACTGCCATTTGTATGGGCTTTCATCTAATCCCTTGCAAATGTTAAGAAATATTTATTTCATTTAATTACAATGATATGAATAAATTAGGTCAAATTAAGGTGGGTCAAATAAAGCTCAAATGTTACAGTTGCCAAGAGATAACTTTTGTTGTTTCCTTGTACATATATATACAACTGACTGCTCTCTCTTCCTCTGACCTTCTGTGGGTTTAACCAACTTTTTAAAAAAAATTTTCAACACAGACAAAAAAGACATTCCACTTGGAGAAATATCAACCAGGCTCAACGTCAGCTCTTTGATTCTAAACAAAGCAGGAATTAGCTTTATCAGTGAATAAAATCATCAGAGATCACTTAAATTCATAATTGCTACATTCCTCCTGAAGAATTTTTCAGTAGAACTCATCTTTTATGTAAGTCAGCTATGTAAAATGGATTGAAAGGTGAATCTAACAAAATATTCAAACCCACATCGATCATTCATACATAATGCACAGTTCAACGAGGGCTGACTCTGGAGCCCAGATAAGCAGTGTCACAGTAAGTTATGTTCTATGGCAGCAAAATCAGTTGTGATCAATCACCTAGTAACCGGTGTAAGTTACATTTTTACTTTAGTCTTTAAGCTCTTTGAAAGTACTTTGAAAAGTATTGTTTTTACCTAAAGTAGAGAGTCAATACTGGTAATCAATAAGCATTCATTTCCAACTAACAAGGACAATAGTGAGTGAATTCTTTCAAACATTTTCATAGCAAGGGATGTTGGGTTGAATAGTGGATAATTAACATGTCCAGTTTCAGGGAGAGTCTTAAAAAGCTCCTCCAGAATAAATCTCAAAGAACACTCCTCTTTTTTAAGACAACCATTTCATTTCTAGAAATTCCAGTAAAATCACCAAAGCCTTATAATTGAGAGTGATGCAGTTCCATCCAGATCCAATAAGAAGTACTCCAATATTTCTTGATAGTTTTGGCCTACATGAAATTCCAGAATGCATTTTGTGTGGTTAGGTAAAAGCTCTTTTAGTGGAACTAATAAATATATCAGCATGAAAAATCAGGGGTTTTGTGTATGGGTCCATATGCACTCCAGAAATGAGACTGTGAAAGCAGGGATCATCACTGATCTTAGGGTCAGGAGAATGAAGGAATATTTGGATACTCATCAAAATAGCCATCCAATAACAGTTTTACAATGATAAAACTACACCTTAGTCTGTTTTTTTTTTTTTTTTTTTTTTTTTTTTTTTTTTTTTTTTTTTTTTTTTTTTTTTTTTTTTTTTTTTTTTTTTTTTTTTTTTTTTTTTTTTTTTTTTTTTTTTTTTTTTTTTTTGAGACTAGGTCTTGCTATTTTTGCCCCTGGAACTGCAGGCTCACGATCCCCACGTGCCACAGACTCAAGCAATCCCCAGCCTCAGCTTCCCAGGAAGCTGGGATTACAGGCGTGCGCCACCATGCCCAGCTATTTTTTTGGAACTAGGTCTCACTACGTTGCCCCAAACGGGACTTGAACCATGATCCCTGGTCCCCGCTGTGGCTTCTTAGGCTGCTGTTTACAGGCATGTGCCACCATGCCTGGCCTAAGTGTTAGTCCGTGTGCTATCTCTTTTTTTAAGTATTCCTTAAAGGCAGGGGCCCTGCCTAATCTTTCATTATATTCAGGGGTTACTATTATATTTTTTTCCACTGATAAAGCTACTCAGAGGCCATTCAATGGAAATATTTCTGCTGCACCTTAGTTTTGTTTTAAATGCCACAGCCTGCCATTGATTCAACAACTTCTATGACTGAGGAAAGTTGACCTGCATGACAGCTATGTGAACACTGGATAGGAATTGCAGGGTCAGATGGACTATAAATGGCTTTTTAAAGGAGTATCATACTTCAGGTTTTGAGAGAGCAAAGGAAAATGAGTGAAAGTGAAAGGGGCAAGAAGGAATGTACCTGTTCTGGCCCAATGATCTTCAAGCTCTCTTGACCAAAATACTCTTTAGAAAAATATGCTGAACATTCATCTATTAATATTTGTTTATAAATTGAATGTCTGTGTTATTGTCAGCAGCTAAACATTTCAAATCACAACACTCAAGGCAAAATTTATCTTTTGTAATAATGAATATCTCAGCATCAAATAAGGGGAGTGGTTGGGAAGGGATGAAAACAAAGAGGAAAGGAAGCACAGTGTGCTATGGTGGTAGACTCTGGTGATTTGGTAGTGGTGGCCATTGCATTACAGTAGCAATACTTGATGGGGGTGTCCAAATGTCTCAACTAAAATTAAATTAATTAATTAAAAAGACAAAGCAATTAAGAAAGATGAATGTAGTAAATTAAAACAGTGAATTACAATGTAATCATATGAATGCACATATATTAATGGTAGTTTCATTTATTTCTTGATTTAAAAATAAAAGAAGTGAATAATCTGAAAAATAAAATTTTTACTATTTGGGTTGACTTACTGTCACATAAAATTACCTTGTCCATAGTTTATTTAGTAATGTGGCTGGTGAAGAGTTTATACTAAGAAAAGTAAATGTGTCAGTTCATGCTCACATTACTGGTATCATTTTTGATCTGTAGTTTTGTGATCTATATTAATTTTAGTCTGTAGTTCTGCAACAATTTTAAAGCAAACAGTATCCCCTTTGTGAGGTTCATGTAACTAGAGTTGTATGACAGAATCCATAACTGCATTTAATCACTGTATGTGCCATCACTCTCAACGCTCAGAATTCAGGGGCTATTACTGCATTCAAGACAGTTAGACATAGGCAACAGGGTGTGTGAAGAGTCAGTTCTCATATAGAATACTTACAAAGCTTATTTTCAAATGTAAATCTAAACACCATTCCAGTAATTCATCCTGTGTATCAAAAGATCATTCTGCTCAGCACTTGACAGGAACACCATGCTGGACTATTAAGAAAATACCTCACTTAATCTGACACCATCTGATTTGAGCACTATAGACACTATGCTCCATACTCCTATTTCAGGGAAGGTGGGCTTATATTACAGGGAAAGTCACTTCTGCTTCTTCTCTCTCATAGGTAGTTCATAGGAATAGGAATTTCATGTATTGATTGTGTAAATATTTACTGGTAGCAATCTCTAAGTCTGGCAATCAGTTTCTCTGTCCATATGGAATTTATGGTCTACTGGATACTAATGAGGGAGAAGATTATATGACTGTAAAGAATATACTAATGGCAGCATGTACAAATGTATGTACCAGGAGGGAGAGTTCAACAGACATATAAGGCCAAGAAGTGATTAGGGGGTCACTATCTTCAGACTCAGTGGGGGCACTAATAGTAAGGTGGATAATGTAAGGTAATGGCAAGTGAGTGAACTGAAACAATTAAAAGAGTTTAGTTTAGCAAGGCCTTTAAAGTTTGAATTTTTTCCTAGGGGCAAAGAGAAGCCATTTCAACAGGGGACAGGTATGATTAAAGAAGTCAAGGGTGATGTGTGGTATTGTCTAAGTACTCAATAAATGACAGCTCTGATGAACTTTATTATCAGTATTAACATCATTATCAAATCTGATTTGTTATCAGTATTATTATCAGATTTGATCTGTGGAATTATCTTTCTGGTTTAAAAACTGGAGAACAGATTGCAAAGGATAAGACTCTAGCAAAGCCCTTTGTTCTTAAGGATTTTTGTTCTTTACTACCTGAGATACATCTAGCCCACTTAATTCTATGTTTTCCCTCAAGAATATTTTACAGAATTTTAATTTCATCTGGATATTTGTTTATTACTGAAATGGACAAAGGGGAAGAGGTAAGAGGAACTCTGAGGGAATAGAACTGTATAAGATTTGGAGAAGTGTTATTGAAGAGCTTTCACTGTAGAAAATCGCATATCTCCTGTGGAAAGCATTTCACACTGGGCCAATTAGGTACATGTACTTAACATGTATGTGTTGACTGACAGTTTCTTCTAACTTTAGGAGCCCTCTCACTCTAGAAGACATGGATGACTTATTTTTTTTTGTCCCGTATAAATATGTCTGTTTCCCCCCCTCTTTTATGCTCTCTCTCGTATTTACTAAGTTTATGTTATTGCATGGTCAGTTCCTTTTGCTTATCTGTTATGAGCAATTAGAAAGTCAAATGTCTCATTTAAATATTATGCTGAGTAGAATGTATTATTTTACTCTTGTTACATTTCATGTCTCACAAAATAATTTCTTCCTTGAACACTAAGGGTTGAGCATTCTTTCAATTATGGAAATACAAATAACATAGTCATTAATGATGCTGATGATGATTTTGAAGATATTTATCATTTTGTAGAAATACCATGCTTTTCTTTGATATCTTCAAGTTGACATCTTGTTTAAGGGAAATAGTCCCCAACTTTCTTCTATGTGTTAATTTCCATTTATAAGCTGCTCAAATGTAGACATGTGTAGTCTCATGCTCTTAGTGGGAAAAACGGGCTGTGATAAAGTATCCTGGAAATGCCAAGTGAATTTGTTATGAGGGAGTGGGGGGAAGCAAGTCTTTACTAAAAGTCCTTTTACCAGTTTTTCTAAAACAGAGAAAAGCTTTTACCTTTTAATCTGATGCAAGGGAGCTAATGTCTTTATTAACCCTTAAGCTTTCACACACAAATTACCTTTGTCATTTCGATACCTAATGCTTGCCTAAGGACCCTGTCCACCTTAAACTAAACTAAACAAACAAACAAAACCCCCTTTTTTTCCTAGATCTGTCTCTTGCCAGACCCCTACAGGGTTCTCCCACCCACAGCCTTCCTATATAATCCCAAAACCAGACCAAACTCTGAAAGTTTAGTAAATTATTTACTAAATGGGAAAGTGATTACCAAAATATACACTACAAATAAGCTTGTAAAAACCCCAGTTACCCCATTATATCTGCTACAAAATAAACATGAAAAATCCAGTTAACCCACTACATGTCCAAAACTGTCCGTTAGTCTCTGGTCAACTCACCACATGTTCAATCACAGTTCACAAGCATATGAGTGAAAAAAACAAGGCATTCTTCTTTCCTCCTTTTGAAGCCTAAGCCTCAAGATGGGCAGTGTCATTTGTTGATAAAACTTAAGTATCACCATTACCTGTGTCTGAAAGACACAAAGGTTAGAATGACTTGAAGTCAGAGAAAAGGTTACTCCCTCTTTTACTTTGATATTGTAAATATTAAGTAGAGTTTGAACATTATTATGCTAATGTAACTCCCTGTGCTAGTGTCCCAAGGCTGGGGTTGGGGGGAGGGGACCATAACTGAACCCAGCTAGAGGGTGGTTGATAATCCCATCAACAAGATTCAAGATGGGAGGGGGAGAAAGGAAAAGGGGATAAAAAGAGAAAGGTGCAGGGACTGGAGGAGAAAGAAAGAGAATTTAGAGTTCATAAGGTTAGTGGAGAGGAGAGTTGATATGGCATCTGTTATCTGGAGCAGGAGCTGACAGTTTGACTTCAAGAAGGACCTGGGAGCTGTTGAACCTTCTGGGACACTCAGTATTCCAGTCTTCAAAGGTGAACGATCAAGAGCTAGATGAAGGCACAGAGAAGGTCATCACAGAGTGCTGAGCTGCCTTGATGACCCAGAGAGAATGAGGGGGGGCAGGCAGGGAGAGAAAAAGAGAGAGAGAAAGACCAAGTTGAACCTTGTGTTGATTGCAGAACTCACTCCGTACTGGCTACAGTGACTGAGGATCAAAGACAAGGACATAACCTGGTAGTTTCAGACTGAACTACACTAAGGTTGAGGTAAAACTCATATAGCTCCCCAAGGAGCAGAATTGAGATTCCTTTCTGTTTGGGACACTTGTGAAATTGTGGACTATTAGACTCTTAGTTTGTCTTCTATTTCTGAATAAAAACCCCTGTGCTTACCCTTACCATGAAAGTTTGATCTCTGGGCAACTGCTTGCATGTGGGTGGAAGAACGTTCATTGACTAAATTAAAAGGGGTGATCCCCTCACTCGATAACATTGGCAACTTTCTCAGCTCCTCCAAACACATGGCCCAACATGAGGTGTTTTTTTCTTTGGTGTCAGTTTCAACTTTAAGCAGTAGAAGAGTTCCAACATACAGGCACCAACAGCAGGTCTATTTTCTCAAGCCTTGCTTACAGCCTTTCCAAAGACTTCTGAATCAAACTAGATAAAACAAGCTCCAACAAAAAGTTCAAATCTCCAAACTCATATAGTCCTTTAACTTAGTCCATCAGCTTATGCTTACAAAAGCTCATGAGTTCAGTTGCCCAGACCATTGCCTGTTTACAGTAAACCTCTGCTTTTTTGTCTTGCTACAGCCCAATGCTGCTTCTCTCAGGTCGGCCCCATACTGCCTCCGGAAATCACAAGTTTCTCATCAGCTTGGGCTAAGCCCACAGGCAAGGTTTGATTCTTTCTCTGCCTTGACACTGCAACACAGTCCGGGCGTCCATCTTCCTAAAATGGCTGACTCCCACCTTTCTTCCCACAAATATATTTATCCCTTCTCTTGCTCTTCCCTCCCTCTCTTCCTCCCTCACCTCACACCACAAAAGCTTTGATTTTCTTTTCTCTTTCCTTTCTATGCTTCTGAAAGAAAACTATGAATTCTAATGAGGGACCATCAACCACATCCTGGCAGTCAACCTAAGCTTTGTTCACCTGGGTCCTGAAACTAAAAAGTCAGAAAGTCAAATGTCCATAATATTGCCAACTCCTTCTTGAAATTTACAATTCTAAAACAAAAGGCAAGTATCTTTTATTTCCTAGCTATACTTTCTTTCCAATGTTAGCACCAATGCATCACACATCTGCTATGCTAATGGTGGATGCCACTCTAACAAATTCATAAAAAGTAAGATATTTAAGGGAACATACATTGTTGTTAAGGGAATAAAGGACTAGATGCTGTAAAATCCTTGCCATGTTTTAGGCATTTCATCATATAAGAAAACGGGAGGCTTATTCCCATTTTTGGATACACTAATACCTGCTGTGTTGAAATTAAACATTGTATGAAACAGGTATTTAGATTACCCATCAAAAAAAAAAAGATTAAAAACAGTAAATCTCAGACCCATGAGACCCAGACTAAATCTGGCACGGAGCCTACTCTACAAAAGATATCCTACATTTGAAGACAGCAAACTTCAGCCTGACCAGCCAAAGACCAAACATAAATACTACAAGGGAATCTTCATTATCCTCTCTTGCATAAAGGTTGATGCCTCAATCCTTTTCTCCACTAAAATAAAATCTATTCCCAAAGGGAAAAACTCAGTTCCCTGAGACAAGCATGTAAAAACCCACCCAAGGAAATAATCTGCAACCAAGAAGAGCTGTGCTTTAAATGTTGGAGGGGAAAGTACTGTGGAGTGTCCAAAGGAGCTAGTTTCCATGTGTCAAAGTGTGTGGCTGTGGATCCCACGACCTTCATTGACTGCACAGTGACCAGAGATGATTTGCATCCAAATAAATAGCAAAACAAATATTAGTTTGTGATTCTACTTAACAAGTTTGAAAATGCACAAGAAAGGCAAGCATAATTTAAAGTTGGCATTGGAAAGCTAAGGGCATGTAATTTGGAACAGATGACTTTTTTGCACACATTGTCAAGTTATAGTTTATATTTGACTTTTATGTGTGCTTTCCCTTTTGGGTACATTTTCATCCAATACTGTTTCAGATTTATACATGTAATATAACCTAGAGAATGATGTACAGTATGCAATACTTGTACTGCATGGTACTATCCATTTACAATAATAAAAAGTTAAACAGACAACTTAAAATGATAATAGTAAACAAAAACATCAGTGTTTTTCCTGTTTCTCATTTCTAACTTTTAGTTCTTTTGCATTTCCTCTAGTGGGTACCAGTGCTTTCAAATCTTATCTCTCTTTACCTTCACTTCCTCCTTGTCATTATATTCCTCTAGGATCCTAGCGCCTCTCAAATATTTTCTCATGCTTTCATATATGATAAGATTTAAAGTGATCCATGTTTAAAGTGATTCATATTTTCTTTGTGAGTATCTTAAAATGGTGTTACAATCTACCAACTATAATAAATTCACAAATTTACTTAGTTTCAGAATATTGTGCTCTGGGAATTTGTAGGTTTTCTGTTTTGACTGCTGATAGCCTTGTGTCTTCAAGAATTGATAGCCACATATGGAAGTTAGCTCAGAGCAGACATTGAGATCAATTGACTTAAAGCTGGGGTCTAAAATCAGGTACTCCTCAAAGCAGTATTAGAGAAATGAAATACATTTCTATCTTTATTTGGGGGGTAGAGATGGGGACATCAAAAAGCCACTAATCTTAACTGCTGAGCTTTAGAGTAAAAAAAAAAAAAAAAGAAGCAGGAGGCACAGAGATTGTTATTTCAAAAGGGAATTACTAGATGATTTTTTACCTTGTGCTTTTCTAAATTTAGATTGGTAGATCTGTTGTACTGACTCACCTAAAAAGTTGTACTTTGTATTGGGGAGAAAGGAGTTGAAAGCATATCTTCATTTCCTAAAGAGCATCTAAAATATGTGTCCATGTGAGTGAAGTTTACTTTATTGACAACCTCATTGTGGCCCCAGAATCCTACCTTGTTATATTATAAACTACTATCAAGAACTATGCAGTTCTTGAAGAACTTTGCAGGATGAATTATAATCCTTTTTAGACAGAGGCCAGGGTTATCACCTAGTTCTTAGAGTGGGACCTGGCACATTCTTCCCATACTTAATCCCTTAGGCAGACTTTACTAGAACCACATGGCCTGTTTCTCACTTGACTGTGACTCTATACCACTCTACATAAACTTTCCTTTCAGAGCCCAGAGTCAATAGTAACAGGAACCCTCTGCAAAATTGTAACACATGCTAGCCTACAGCACGGGATATGCTTTCCTTCTGCAGAAGGAGAAGAACAAGAGAGAGATGAAGAAAATCTGTAAAGATGAAATCAGGTAAAAATCAGGTAAAAAAAACAAGCAAAGCAGTGAAATTAAACTTTCAAATGGGAGCAGCTGGCCTTTAAATCCAGCAACTCTTCAGGTTCTTCCCCAGCTCACAGGAGCAGCAGCAAGATCACACTACCTTAAAAAGGGCAAAACCAGATTTATTCATGTCTAAAAAGATAAAATAGACAAAAGTCACTGAGGATACAAGTGACCTCTATGGTAATCTTACCACATATTCCAGTCTTTAGTCCAAAAAATTGCATGTGGGTCCTTCAGCCACATGAGTTCACGAGATAGCAACTGTCCCACCTTCAAGTCAGATGAAAAACCAAGATGGCTTTGTCAATGCTCTTCCAAAGGCACAGCTATTCACTTCAAGCCAAATGAAGAAACCAAGATGTCATCTTACTCTTCCTTCAAATGCAGGAGGTTCAAATCCAATGAAGAAACCAAGATGGTGTTTGTCAATCCTCCTCCAAAAGGCACAGCTCTACCACTCCTTCAGCTTCAACTCTAAAGTGGCTCAAAACCATCAAGACTCACTTGATACAACAGCAGCAACCACTTTAGGCATCTCACAATGAAAACTGCAACACTCAGTGTTCTCCTAAGGTCTCCAGACAATTCCCAAATTTTACAGTTTCAAAGTTAAAGCAAAGTTTCAAGTACCATCTTTCCAAGTCAGCTTAAACAAGTCACAAGTTTCTTCAACATGCTTCCCCAGCATCCTCACCTACCCAGGCTGAGGATGGACACCACAGTGTGCCTTCTTTCCCTGCCCTGCTGCTGCACATGGCAGTGGTAGCCCTGAGGCCCCTAGCTCCCTTGATGCTCCTCTGCTTTCTCTCTTCCCTAGCTTTCTCTCTCTCTCCTCTTAAACCCCCTCCTCTGTTCCTCTCGAGAGAAGGGAGAGAACGCTTGGCTTCTCTTCTCCTAGTCTCCATCCACCAAAGCACAATGGCTACTTTCCTAATGCAGCATTATCATACTGGGGGCCATGGCCCCCCAATTTCACCACATTACCAGTATCGAAGATCCTTGAAACTTTTACTCAAGACAGGTATGTTTGACATTCATTACCATTTCATTGTTCAAAATGTCATAGTACAAAAACTATTACCAGGTGGGAAGATCTTACTTCTCCTAAGGAAGGTGTCCCAAGTCACCTGGCAGCAGAGTGGACATAGACTATTCTTTCAGGGAGTAATAATTACTATTTGCCTACACAGTGTATGCTATTGAGTTGAATTATAATCAGACATGATTAATGCCCAATATATTCTACTAAGAATGTATAGATTCATGAGAGTTTCAAGAATTTTCCCCTTTATTTTCTTAAGCTATATCTTTTACTTAAGAGAGGAATTGAGTAACATCATCACATTGAGTACTTTGTACTGATTTCACAGACACATAAATGATCATGAAATGCTTAGGTAACAAAGATAACACTCAGAAGGAAACAATTGTGATTTTTTTTTTAGAAAAGAGAAAAAGCTTGATGGGATGTTCTGATCAGAGATTACCTTCCTCACACCCTAATCCAGGGGAATTTTTTAAAACTCCATTCATCATAATTACCATGGAAGGAAGACACTGATGGGTTTATAGGTTGTTCATCTAAAAAATATGCAGCAGTCTTTGCACAGAGAGGTATGGTATCTAATCAAGACAAAGTGTTGCAGCAAACACTGAGTAAGACTGAGTAAGACTCAGGTTATGTAATTCATATCCTTCCTTGATTTCCCCAACAAGGACACCTGACAGACTGGACTCTTTTCCCCAACTGCTAGCATAGTCTAACCTTTCCTATCTACCAGACTCTATAAAGACTGGCTCTCTGATATCAAGTAGCTGCCAAATAGGTATTTGCTAAATTAATCAATAAATGTTGAGCAGTTGTTGACAGAGGGACTGAGAATTATCTACAACTATCATATCAGTCTTGATAAAGGAAATAATCAGTCTGGTCTAAATGCCTGTGAACTGTAGACTAGGATGTATGATATTACAAAAGATTAGAAGTGAAAAACCAGGCAAATGAATGCAGCTTTAACTTAGATTCTAAATGCAAATGTTTCATTTTATCCAAGGTATATAGTTTATATTAATTGTAGTCTGCTATCTATGATATCTATATTTAAATTATTTTGCTTGTTTTATACAACTCGTTACATAACATGCAATTTGTCTTTCTAAATTATTTCACATTTTACTTAAAGATTATTCCCCCTGAATTTTGAAAATCTCTTTTCAGTATGATTAAGAAGTTCTAGATGAATAAAGCTAAGCTGACATTCATTGTGTGGCCAAGTGGTCAGAGGTGAAAGATCATACAAGGTAGATAACATCCCTCCTGGAGTCTACCTAATAGGACCTGAGCTCCTTTGGCCCACAAACAAAATCTTATGTACAATAAACATTCAATAAGTATTTGCTAAATTGAATAATATAAGAAACTTGTGGCAATTCAAGAAAAAAAGCTAACTCACACCTGGTCCTGGAGCTCTCAAAACTGAACCAGCTGAATGTGTCTGAACAACTCATTAAATACCAGGGGAAATGCAGGAGAGAATTTTTCTCCTACCCCATTACTCTGTAGGCAATATAAATGAAATAGATCATTTACATAACAGCATAATGCACCTAGATATAACAAATTATTTGCATAACTGCATAATGCCACTAATCAGAGAAAAAGCCTTAAATATTTCTGGGATATGAACATGCAGAATTATATAAGGTGTTCATATCATCCAATAATCAAAACCTTCTCTTTTTGTAACTATATGCCAGTAGGGAGAAATAAATCTACAGAAATGAATGAACCACCCCAGCACCATGAAATGACATGGGAAAGCTTACAAGACACCAGGTTCCATAGTCCCAGTTGGGTTTCACTACACTAACCTTCTTTTCTGTCATCATGAGCACTGTACTCATTTAAATAGAAAGCAAGGCTTTTGAAAATAATTTTAGGGTGAGTAATGAGGAAGGAAGGACAAGACTGTTCTCTTGAGTATTAAGTGTCTTACCTTTCTTGTTAACAACCGTAGCACTTAGAGGCTGTAGCAGGGAAGGGAAAAAGAAAAAAGCAGCATGGTTTAGTGAGTTTCAATAATCTCCCCCACCCCTAACCAGAGTAACTATGCCAGGTTATATATTTACCTTAGTGCAAAAGTTCTTTAGTGAGTACAACTCGACTGTGCTCATTATATTTTTTTAATGTATCACAGACTCATTTCAGATCCTGATTTCCCAGTACAAACTAGAGTAACAAATATATAATTATTCTCATAAATAACTCAGCACCTTATATTTCAAACGAGTTTCCCCACAAGGCACAAGTGCCCTATATTAAATTCTTTTAAGTGTAAGTTGATTAAGGTAAAAATTAGTTGTTATTACCTTATGGACATTTTAGTTTTAGCAGCAATTCAAAGCCAGGTCTATCACAAGTAGATTTGTTGCCGCCCACAGGTATAATCATCAGGAAAATTAATAATCATGTTCACTGTGACTATAAATCATTGTGGTCTAGGCAATTAATTTCTGTAGAAAAATGAAAGATCTATAAGTATTATTACTGTGCAAACTACATGTTGTGAAAACCCAGATCCAACACAGTCAAATTGCAAATGCAAGGTTTCTAATTTCAGGGTGTGATAATATGGGGTCATCAGAGGAAGGGAAGCTGACGATTCTGAATAAATAATGTGGTGATTTTTAGTGGTTTATAACTGTAGCTTGCAGAGCATATAGTACTCAAAGTCGCTAAACCAGATGTAGTGGCAAGAGTTGGTGATTTCGAATGAAGACAGAGAAAGACACTAGAAGCTCATGAACATGGAAATATTTGAATGAGTCCATTCTCACGACTGAGTAAATATCCCCGGAACCCTTATGCCAAGTAGAGTGCTGGTGGAATTGTTTCCACAAGATTTCATTTAGTCTTGGTTCATCTATTCAGGGTATAAAGTCACAATGGGAAAAGTCACACCTCTCATAAAAAAATAACACCTGGTCATTTGCAAGTAAGTACTTCTGCAGTACCCAACTATACCATAAGCATTTATTTTCTCATCTAATTCTCAAAACCTCCTGATAAAATGGGATTATCTATATGAATCAATGAGGAAAGAACTCAGAATGGTTCAACAGCTTGAAAAACAGTTGAATTGCAATTCTTATCGAACATGGTCTCTAAAATGGATGACTTCCTTCTCTAATCTTATTCGCTCATTCGCTTAGTCTTTCCCCCACTTTTCCTTTCTTTTTCTTTACCTTTTATCTTTGAATTATCTGACTTTCTTTTTCACATTTTTCCTCACTCTTATAATCTTTATGCTTGTTGATGCTGTTTCCTTATTGATGCCCACAAAGGTTTCTTGGCCATTTAAATCTCTTTGCTTCAAAGGTGGCTGCTCCTTTGTAACTGTGACATTGGCAGGTGTAACAGGAGAAGTTAATTTCTCTGTATGGTTGTGTTAGGGGGTTGTGGTGCTTATGTATTTAAATAGCTATTGTTAGCATTGGTGGGTGGAGACTTGGAGAAGGGAAGTTAAGCCTTCTCAGAGAAAAGATGATTAAAGGATCAGGGAGGGATCAGAGATAAAGACAGGGAAGGAACAGAACAGAGAAGGGTAGAGAACAGAAGAGAATAGAAGAGGACAGAGAGGAGAATGGAGAAGTAAAGAGGAGAGAGGAGCAGCAGGGAGGCTGGAGGCCTCAGAGTTGCCGGTGCCTTGTCGGGCAGCAGGGCACGGAAGGAAGCCATACTGTGGGCTTCCATTTCCAGTCTGGCCCAGTGAGGAGCCTAGGGAAGCATGTTGGAGAAACTTGTGACCTGTGTGAGCTGTCTTGAAAACTTGGTACCTGAAAACTTGGTTTAATTTTGAAACAGCAAAGTTTGGAAGTCTTTTGGAAAACTGAAGAGAGTTTGCTGTGTTGCTATTTCCAGTGTGAGACGTCTGAAGTGCTTGCTGTGTTGCTGTATCGAGTGAGTTTTGCTGATGTTGGGCCACTTTGGAGTTGGAACTGAAAGAATACTGGAGCAGTGCCTTTTGGAGAAGAATTGAGGATGCCATCCTGGTCTTTCTCATTGGATTTGAATCTCCTGCTTTTGGAGAAGGATCAAAGACACCATCTTGGCTTATTCTGGCTTGAAGGGAGTGTAGATGTCTCTTCTGAAGAAGTGGCAACGCCATCTTAACTCCTTCATCTAGCTTAAGGTGGGGCAGTTGCTATTTTGTAGAGACACAAGGCTACTAAAGCCATATGCTCTTTGGACTAGAGACTGGACAGTGTGGTAGGATTACCAAAGGGGTTCCCTTGTATCCCTCGGTGACTTTTGTCTTTCAATAAGTAAATTGGTTTCTGCCTCTTTCTTAAGGTTTATGTGGTCTTGCTACTGCATGCATGGGCTGGGAAAAACCTGGTGTGTGGTTGGCCTTAAAGGGCCAGTTGTTCCCCTTTGTAGGTTTGGGTAAGCACCCTGTTTTTTCTGTTTTCCTACCCAATTTCAGTTGTAGGTATTTTCTTTTACCAAACTTGCCTTAGTTTGCATATTTTTGACCCCTCCTAGCCCAATTTATCTTCATTCTTATTCCAGATGCACTGAATTTTTATTTGTACCCTGCATTAAACAGATTTGTCACTTTGTTATCAGATGAGAGGATTCCCTCTTTTAATTTTAGTCGATGAGGGTTCTTCCACCCCCATGAAAGCCATTACCCAGAGATCAAACTTTCATGGTAAGTGCAAGCACAGGGATTTATTCAGAAATAGGAGAAGACAAACTAAAAGTCTAATAGTCCGTACCCTCACAAGTGTCCCAAACAGAATGGAACCCCACTTCTGCTCCTTGGGGACCTACATGTGTTCTACTAAAGTTGTAGTATAGTTCAGTCTGAAACCGCCAGGTTATGTCCGTATCTTCAATCTTTAGTCACTGTAGTCAGTATGGAGTGAGTTCTGCAACCAACACAAGGTTCAGCTTTCTCTCTCTCTCTTCTCTCTCTCTCTCTCTCTCTCTCTCTCTCTCTCTCTCTCTCTCTCTCTCTCTCATTCTCCTCTCTGGATCACCAAGAGAGCTCAGCATTCTGTGATGAACTCCTCTTCTCTGCCTTCATCCAGCTTCCAATCTTTAACCTTTGAAGACTGGAATACTGAGTGCCCCAGAAGGTTCAATATCTCCAGGATTCTTCTTCTTGAAACCAAACTGTCAGCTCCTGCTCCAGATACCTGATGCCAGGTCACCTCTCCTCTCCACTAATCTACTAAACTCTAAATTCTCTTTCTCCTCCAGTCCCTGCACCTTTCTTTTTATCCCCTTTTCCTTTCTCTCCCTCCCATTTTGAATCCTGATGATGAGATTATGAGATTATCAACGACACTCTGGCTGGGTTCATTTCTGATCCCCTCCCCCTTGGAACACTAGCATAGGGAGTTAAATTAGCATAATAATGTTGACCAAGCCCTACTTAATATTTACAATATCAAGATGAAAGTAGGGAGTAACCTTTTATCTGGCTTCAGGTCCTTCTTAACCTCCATGTTTTTCAGACACAGGTAATGATGATACTTAAATTTTATTGATTTTATTGACAACTAGCACTACTCTTACTGGGGTCACAGCTTCAGCTTTTCTGAAGATTCACCATATGTTTCTTTAAATAAAACAAGTTTAAATATTAAATCTGTGTAATTTTTTAAGAACTCTCACTGCATAAAGTGAACCACCTCCCATTATTATTTCAGTAATAGCTCACTTTAGAGAACACAATTTATAGTTAACAATGTACTTTTAACTGGTTAACTCATTTGACTCCTTAGAAAAACAGCATGATCTTATTTCTGTTTTTCATCTGAAGAAGGGACTTACAACCTGAAGGGTTAAGTAACTTGCCTAAAGCACACAAAGGCTAAGAAAGGAGAGATAGGGTAGGAACTGAAACCCAGACTGCTAGCTTCACAGTCACACACTTTAAATTATAGGCACAAGTTTTCCCCTTCAGATTCTTACTCCTGTAGGTTAAAAATTAACTTGACTTCCGTTCCCATCTTTCTGTTAAAATGACTCTGTCTAACACAACAAGAATTCTACCAATTATTCAATTCAATGGAGTCTCCAGTCCTTGCTGGGCTGATCTCAGATGGTGTTCACACTTGAAATGTCCTCTTTGTCTCTAAGACTCTTCTTTCTCCTCCATCAGATTATTCTTTCAAAATCTGTTTTCCTTCTTCACACATTGAAATGTTCATTTGTCTTTGATCCCTATCTCATTCAAGCACAATCTGTACAGTCTTCTTTGCTTCCAAATAATCAACCAAGTACCTTTCTCCCATACCCACACTCCTAGCTCCATGTTTATAATTTAAACTGACAAATGAATATAATCATTGGGTTATTGAACAGGTAATGCAAACTCTATAATAGACCAAATGAAACTTATCTTCTGCACCAATTCAGGCTTTCCATTGTTTACTTTGAAATTGGGTGGGAAAACAAGCAAAACGGGGTGCTTAGCCAAACTTACAAAGGGGTGCAGCTGGCCTTTTAAAGTCAGCCACACATCATGTTCTTTCTAGCCCATGCATGCAATAGCAAGGTCACATATACTTTAAGAGGGAGACAAAAACAAATTTATTTATTAAAAGACAAATGAGACAAGAGTCACTGAGAGGTACAAGGAAACCCCTTTGGTAATCTTATCACACAGTCCAGTCTCTAGTCCAAAGAGCATATGGCTTTAGCAGCCATGTGCATCTACAAAACGGCAGCTGCCCCACCTTAAGCCAGATGAAGGAGTTAAGATGGCACCACCTTTCCTTCTTCAAAGACACAACTCCACTCACTCCAAGCCAGAAGAAGCTAAGATGACATCATCAATCCTCTGAACACAGGAGATTGAAATTCAATGAGGAAAACCAGAGGGCATCATCAATTCTTCTCCAAAAGACACAGCTCCAGCGTTCTTTCAGCTCCAACTCCAAAGTGACCCAGCATCAGCGAAACTCACTCAGTACAGCAACACAACAAGCACTTCAGACAGCGCACGTTAAAAACAGCAACACAGCAAGTTTTCTTCAGTTCTCCAGAAGACTTCCAAGCTTCACAATTTAAAAGTTAAACCAAGTTCTCAAGTATTCAATTTCCATATTAGCCTACACAAGTAATAAGTTTTCCCAACATGCTTCCCTGGCTCATTGGCCCAGGGAAGGGTCAGGACCCTTCCTGCTGTGGCATATGGCCAAGGCAGCTCTGAGGTCTTCCAGCCTCCCTGCTCCTCTGCCTTCATTCCTGGTTCTGTGTTTTCTCTCCTCCTTAACTCTCCTAATACTAGTCCTATCATGAGAAGGTGTGACTTCCTTTCTCCAAGTCTCCATCCATCAATGAACAATAGCTGCTATTTTAATGCAGCATCACCAGTACTGGTGGCCACAGCCCCCTAACACTATCTGAGTTAGCAGTGCTACTTCCAACAATCCTGGCTAGAAATTAACCTTCAGCAAAGGTGGATCAGTAGGCTTTGCTGGATTTTTGTTCTAAATGTAAATTGGACTTATAAATTGTATCTGTCCCTTTTATTCCTTTAGTCCTTACCCCAGTCAAGAAGGCCTGTCAAAAATGTGTGAGAGAGTAACATGAGTGGGAAGGATATTAGCTTTACTCAGATATTTCTACATAGAGGAACCTCAAGTCAGCCTTCAAATCCAGCACTTTGCTTTGCAACTTCTTACTCTTGTTAACTTTCTCTTTACCAAATAATTCTTTAAAAATTATTTTTAATATTTGTGTTTATTTGTGATTAGATATCTCTTCCACCTTAAGCTTCATGATCTGGCATTGTCATTTTCACTGCTGTTTCTCAGGGCATGAAGAGTTCTTGGGTTTTACTAAGTGTGAAAGAAATACTGTGAATTGGTCAGTATTTGTGGGGAACAGATAACACACTTAAACTGAGTAAATTAAGAAGAATTAATAAAGAGGCTGTTTACTAAGGTGTCAGCAACATTTAGGAAAAGAAACAAGAGGTGACAAGGAATGTCAGGCTGGTAATAGTGGGGGTCACTTAGCATTTGTTTGCAGAGCAGGTAAGAGAAGAAATAGTTGCTAGAATTTGGTGGGGGGTGAGAAAAGTTAGAGGCAAGAAATACTTTTCAGAGTCTGTGACCTTCATTAGAGAGGTGCAGCTACCCTGTGCTGATAACTAGTAAATGCACAGTCTTGACTAAATTTTCTTGACTTTTAAGCTCCAGCTCACCACCCTATTTTCTTACGCCCATTGGAGACCAGAAAGCAAAAGAACACAAGAGTGTGTAAATACAGTCCCTAGAAACCAATCTTGGGATCACAGAGTAGGTTGTAGAAGGGCAGAGGGCAGATGTGGAGCAGCATGTGGAAAAACTCAACAGATGTATTATAAAAGTGAATAAATGAGAAACCAGGGAATGAATGATGATCCTTATTCTAAGACACACATTAATAGTATGTCCCTGAAAACTGAATCAAGTTAACAATTAATCAAAAATTGCTTTTGATGCATCACATACCCAGTATAAATGCAGTGTGGATGAGAACTGCTACTATGTCCAAAGTCAGTGGCCTCTTTTTGTCATGTTCATCAGCTCGTATATCCCCTTAGCTTACGGAAGATCTTCCAGTCTCTTTTATTGGCATATCAATACCACTGTTGTTTACCCCATTCTTTTTCTGAACTTAACCTCCTTTACCTTCAGCACTTTGCCACTACCCACCCAGTACTTTTAGAGAAAGGACCTACCCTAGTCTTTTATGCCTCCAGGACTTTGCTGATGATTCATCTTCTGTCTAAATTTTTTTCACCCTAACCCCCTTTCCATATTCTATATCCTTTCTCTGGTTCAGTTATACCTTTCTTCAAGGATAACTCAAATATAGTGTTTTCTGAGGATACTCTACTTCTGGATAATTTTCTTTGCTAATTTAAACCGTACTTTCAAAGGGATTCAAAGTAGAGACCTTACAGTTACATTTTCTTCATTTGAGCATTCATCACAGCTTGAAATATCTTTATTTACTCTTTTATCCTTGTATTGTATTATTTAAATTTCTGTTACAGGAATGTCCTTGATAACAAACACTTTGGACTTATTTGCAATGAAACTCCAGCATCTAGAAAATGTCCAGCACAAAGTACTTGGTAGAAGTAGTTGTTTAATGAACAAGCAAGTAACAAAGCCATCCTAAAGAACTGAACCACCCAAGTCAACCCAGATTTCTACATTCTCTGCATAAAATTGTAGAATTGAAGGAATGAGGCAGAATTGGTTTGCATGATTGTAAAACAGAAGTAGAAGTGATTTTTCTGATTCTTAGTTACAAGTATATGAATGAGCAAATCTTTAATACTTGATCATTAGCTGTATATACAACTGTTCCAATAAAGTTAAAAAAAGTATATCTTTGTTTTTCCTTCCTTCCTCCCTTCCTCCCTTCCTCCCTCCCTCCCTCCCTCCCTTCCTTCCTTCCTTCCTTCCTTCCTTCCTTCCTTCCTTCCTTCCTTCCTTCCTTCCTTCCTTCCTTCCTTCCTTCCTTCTTTCATTTTAAAAGAACAGGTTAAGAAGAGAAAAGAGACACCTGCACAGACACAGGTGGGCAAAAAGCTGTTGCTGCTGCTTTGCAAAGGGAAAAGTTCTGTGAAAAGAAATGCCTGCATAGTCACAGGCAGGCAGGAGAGCTGCAAGGGTATACATTTTAATATAGTATCAATACTTGCCTATTCTCACATGTTAGAAACACTTTGTCAATTATAAGTCACTATGCAAATATTAATGACTTATCATCATCACAATTAGTCATCACCACCTGGAAGAGATAAATTTAATTAAATATTTGCAATGAGGGTGGAATAAAATGCTTTCATTCTACCTCATGGTTTACCTCAGCAACCTTAATGTTTGACAGATCAGTTCACCTTCTGTAGACTGTAGACCTTTGAGATGAGGAGGTAGGAGAAGAATAATGTATTGAGTCCAGAAAACATTCAAAAGACAGAATTGTGATATTTTGCAAAGTTTGAAGCAGTTCAGGTTTTCTCTCCTGTATTTTTCCTTTGTTATTTTTCTTCTTTATATTTCTTTTGAGATCAAATAAACATGCATTGGAATTCACAGAACTTAACTGTACAATTCTATTTGACAAGTACATACACACATGCAATATCATTGCCAAGAATTAGAACATTTCCAGCACTCTAGAAATTTCCCTTGTGCTCTATTCTAATCAATCTTCTTCCTGATAGGTGACTATTGTTCTGATTTCTAATACCCTAAATTAGTTGGATTGTTCTTGAACTTCAAATAATTGAACAACACAGTACATACTCATGTTTAACATGTTAGTCAACATAATAGTTATGCCATTCATCTGCTATCTTATGTATCAGTTGTTTTTCTTTTTTAATTGCTATATGATATTGTTCCACACTTGTTTATCCTTTTTTGATGTGATGGCACTAGGTTGTTTACAGTTTTCAGTTATTATGAGTAAAGCAGCTATAAACATTCATGCACAATTCTTGTAGTGAACATATGCTTTTATTTTTCTGTGGTATATCTCTAAGACTGGAAATGCTGGGTAGGTGTATGTTTAATGTTATAAGATTTCTCAGACATTTTCTTAAAGTGATTATACCATTCTATATTCTCATTAGCAATATATGAAAATCCCAACTATTCCACACTCTTGCCAACATTTAGCCTTGTCAGTCTTTTAAAGTTTAGCCATTATAGTGGGTGTGAAGAAGCACTTCATGGAAATTTAATTTGTGTTTCTATGATGATTAGTGAGTGGTGTTTAAAAACTTTCTTGTGCTTATTGAACTTTTGTGAAATGTCTGTTTAGTCATTTTCCCCCAGTTTTCATTGAATGATTTGTCTTATTGGTGAGTTATAAGAATTCTCTACACATGCTGAACATGCTTTTTGCCACACACAAGCACATGCACACAGTGGAAGTGGAAGAAAAAGAATATTGAGGATTGTTTTCTTAATGGTGCCTTTGATAAACATATTTTTTGGAGAAAGTTCAATTTATTTTATTTCTTTTGTGACTAGTGCTTTTTAATATCCTGTCTCAAAACTTATTTTCTGAACATGAAGATGATGAAGATATTCTACCATTCATTATATCATAGGAAATGTAGTTAATTTTTCTTTTTCTTAGGGAAGTAAATGTGTAGTTTTATTAGTTAAATCTGTACTAGTTTAGAGAAAATTGTTATCTAGTATCAGCCTAAGTTAAGAAATTTACACAGCATTATATTTTCATCACTAACTGAAATTTAAATTTGATTTATATGTAAAACGAGTATAAAAACACCTTGACTTAATAGGAAACAACTATGGAATTAAGAGACTGATATACCTTTTTTCCCAACTTAATTTTATTTAAAACTATTTTTAAGGTATTATAAATTTAACTCTCTTGATTAGATCAGTGACCCCTCTCAAAAGACTGTGTATGACACAAAGTGGTAGTCAATGCTCACTTTAGTTTTCCATAGGCTATACATACATTCTGGCACTATGTTCTGAGAAGATTTTTCTTTTCCTATTGAATTGCCTGTGTCAAAACCCAGTGACCATGTATGTGTTCTGTTTTGTTGACTTCATTCTTTAGTTTTTCAGCAATACTACATTGTCTTGTTTACAGTAGTTTTAGAGAAAATCTTTAAATCAGTAGACAACTTGCTTCTTCTAGTTTGAGATTTCATCATTGTTCTAGATTCTCTCATCCAGTTAATTTTAGAATTAACTTGTTGATTTTTGGAAAAAATTCTCTTGCTAAAAAAATAATTCTAAGCTATGAGTTCACTAAAACTCTGGGTAAGTTTCAAGAGAATTGACATCTTAATAATATTTTATCTTAATACAAGAAAATTGATAATATGGATAATAATATCAAAATTTTACATAAGAAACTATTGCCTTAATCCATGCCATAACAAAATACCATAGTCTGCAATTTATTGTTTCTCACAGCTTGTTTCTTATGGTTCTGGAGACTGAGAAGTTCAAGGTTTGGTTCAAGGTTTGGTTAAAGACTGTCTTACTGGTTAAGCAGTAGTCAGGCCTTGTAGCTGTATCCTGCATGGGAGGTGGGGGGGGAGAAGAGAATCAATTTAGTCTCTCTCTTCTTAAAAGGTACCAACCCATCATATTAGGGACCTACTCTTGTGACCTCATGTAGCCTTATTTTCAAATCTCCCATATGCCCTATATACGCCCTATTTCCAAATACAACACAAGATATGTTTCAAGATATGTCTTTTGGGAGAACACAATTCAGTCCATAGTAACTGTGTTCTATCTCTTTATTTAGGTATTCTTTACTTCCCTGAGAGATGCTATATAAATTTTCAATATAATGGTCTTGCACATAGTTTATTAAATTTATTACTAAATGTTTAAGGTTTTAATATTATTTTACATGTAAGTTAAAATCTAAATTTTAATGTTTTGCTTCTAGTATGTATAACTATAATTGACTTTCATTTTTTTTTTTTGAAGGAGCATTTTTGAAGGTAGATTTGACTGAAAATTTGATATAGAGGAACTTGATGAGAAAAGAAAAAGGAGAAAAAACATTTGATCTTACAGTCATCTTTTTTGAAGTAGACTAAAGTGGCTATATAGTTTTTAACTTACAAATCCCAGACACAAATAATGAACATCACTTTCTGTTAGTGAAGTAGGCATTCTTCACTTTCCCAGAGTTGCCAGCATCACCTCTGACATTTCCTTTCAGGATGGCTCCTATTCACAGTACTGTTTCTAACACTTAGGATAACAAGAAGCTGTGTTTTAATTAGTCACATGTAATTGTGCCTATGGGTGGCCACTGAGTCCAGGGGTCCAGTTCCTGAACCCAAGATGTAGCACCTTGTAATTTTGTGGCAGGGTCAGTTTTTCAATAGCAGAAAGTACACAGATAATGAATATTTAAAACTAGTTCATCTATCTGGATATAAAATTTTTACAATAAGAATATGAAAAAATGTTTCTAGGTAGTCAGGGTATGTAACCATGCTTTTTCATCATTTAAAATAGATTAGCTACAGATTCAATAACTAATGAACCACAATAAGAAATTCTTTTTTTGTCCTTGCTCCCTCCCTAACTCCACAATTCTAACAATTATTTATTGATTAATAATTTTGTGTTTAGGGTATTTTTGAAAAATAATCACCTGGGATAACTTTGGGATTTCTTATAGAAGAAAATATACTGTCTATAGGTTTTTGATCCTGTAAAGATATTTGGACCTTCAAAACCTTCTTTTGAAGAGAATGTAGTCCTCAGAGTCAGAAAATAAAATTGTCTATTCCAAACAAGCTAGGATTTTTGGGGGGGCACATTTTTCTATGAAATATAATCAGGTATTTGCACTGCAAAAGACGGCCAAAGTTAGGAGCAATCAGGATCTTCCTAGATAAAATTTTATCTTTTTTCTGGGAGATAGTAACAGAACAATTCAGACCTTGATAGTCTCATGTATTTCACATAAGGCTAACTTTTCTACTTAGTTGAACTCACCTCATGTTCTTTAAGTAAAACACCCCAGTAAATACTAAAGAAGACTCTATTTCTCTAATGACTATTCGTATGGTATGATTCATACCATCATAAAATATCTACATGGGTACACCACAGTAAATTTATTATAATCCTTTGCGAAGTAATACTAAGTGCTTCACTTTTTATTCATGGAGTTTGCATTGTTACTAGCTACTTCTGTAAAGGCAGAACTGTAAGTGACCCTCCTTTCAGACTGGTAATGTTTATCTCTTTTTAGTTTATCCTCTAGAGAAACTTTTGATTCCAGAGACAGGGACACCAATCCATCGGCAGGGATTTAGGGCAAATTAGGTTTAATAACCACAGAGTTGAAATTTTGCCACTGTGCTTTCTATCCATTCCAAATTGTTAATACAGCACAGATTAGTTTGAGGAAGATTTCACACTGCCTGGTTGAGTGTTTTACATATGTAAAATCACTTTCAGGTCAGGAGTTAAGTGTGCATAGTTTCAAAGGGCCTTTAACCTCATAGGATAATAATGTGATTTTTATGGTCTGGGTTAAGAATTGTTCTCCCAGTTATGATGACTGAATAATGCACCTTAGACCCAAGAAAACTTGCTTAAAGATTGAGAAATGTGACTACTACTCTTATCCCAACAGCAGAGCTGCCACAGGGAAGGCAGAAGATAAAAGTAAGAAAAAGAAAACAAAAAGGCTTCCAACAGACAATTCACACTTGTCACAAAAATCCACCCTCCTGTGTCTGAAGTCACACATATGTCTCCGTATTTCTATATTTTGGCTTATCTTTGCAATATTTTTGATTATAGAAGTTATAGTTTTTTCTTAAATTTACATGGGCATTTGCAAATATATATTTCCATTTGCAATACACAGCATTTCAAATCATCTAGATGTTAGGAATGAGCTCTTTAGTCCACTAATTTATGTGACTTCAGAATTGTGAGATTAAAACCCACATCTACTACTAACTTTCCTCTGAAATGCAATTAGAAATACAAGGCAAGAGCCAATATTAAAAGATTTTAGCTAAGTTAAAACTATCTACCCATCCCAAACCTTTTCCTTTGAATCATCCATGTCTTATATTTATATATGTATTTCACGGTCATCTACTATATAATTTTTGTGTTGTGCTGATCTTTCTTTAAAGATCATGTCAAATCTATTGGGCTTTTATCAAGGTTTAATGAAGAACATCACATGACCACTGAAGATGGAAGAAAGCCACATGAGCATTTGCAAACTGGGTGAATATATCACGCTTGGATTTGTCTATTAGTGAAGTACCATTAGCTGATATAGAGCATACATACCCATATCTCAGTAGCTTATCTTAAAGGGAGTTGATTTTTCTCTTATGTGAAGTCTAAAATGAGTGTTCATGATGAGTGAGGTGGCTCTCCTCCAAGAGGGGGTTAAGAGGCCCAGGCTCCTTTCATCTTGCGATTGTTAAGGTCACCATGCTCACGTGCATTGGGCTGATGAATGTTGCAAGGATATGATGGATAGCAAGTGGGGAGGCTTTTACAAGCCAGGCAGAGAGCTGGCATACATCACTTCTCACATTTCATTGGCTAGAAGTCAATCACATGGGTGCATATAACTGCAAGGAGGGAAAGTTAATGTTGCTCAACAGTGAAATCCTTACCACTGATATAGCTGTGGTTCATTTTCATTATATTAAATAATATGACTGGAACTATTTAATGAAAAATCTTAAATAGAAAGTCTTAAAGTGAACAGATCTCTAGTCACAGGCACACCAGAATTTCAAAACTAAGTCTATGTAGCTATGCTTTCTGATTCTCTTAGAAGAAATGGTACTTTAAGAGGAGTTATGTGCCTGTGAATGACAGCTTATGGAGTCTCGGCAGGGTCTGGGAATCGTGGTTCGAGTCCCGCCCAAGACAATACAGCAAGACCTAGTCCCAAAAAATTGCTGGGCGTGGTGGTGTGCACCTGTAATCTTAGCTACCTGGGAAGCTGAGGCTGGGGATTGCTTGAGTCCGTGGTACCACGGGCAACATGAACCTGCGGTTCCATGGGCAAAAGTAGCGAGACCTCGTCTAGTCTCAATGGTACAGCAGTAAAGCAAAGGAGACAGATTTAAAAAAATCTGTGTTCCTTCTTCCTCTTCCTCTTCCTCTTTTATCCTTTTCCTCTTTCTCCTTTATCCTATGCCCATGAATCACTTTAGTGACCATGGGCAAGTCATTTCCTGGGCTTCATTTTTTCTCACTTGTAAAATTAAAACATTAAGTTAGATGATTGCTAAAGTCATGTACTACATCTGTGATTTATTAACTTTGTATTCCTATATTTCCATTCTTGTATACTAGATGAATATTTAGTGTGTTATTTATGCTTTTCATAGAAATATTACTTTTTTCTTACTACTTTTAGGATTATTGTGAAAATTTGATAACAATATTTGCCTTTTTCCTTCTGTACATTGAAGGCTTTAGAGATTTACCCTCTTTCCTAAGTTTCTACTGCTGGTTTCCTTTTTGTGTAATAGAGGTTAATAAGGATACTGCTTTTATAGATATCTGCTCATCAAAACAGTATTATCTTAGGTTTGCAGGATAAACAGGATTGTGAAGCTCACTGGCTATCATCTGTGAGGACAGTGAGTGAGGAACTGAACATGGCTCTGACTGATTCCTAGCTGCCAAATTGCCTGTAGACAATAGATGGGATACTGTGTAATGTTAGACTATTTCCTGAAGGTCCTCCTCATTCCCAAAGATCATAAAAAATTTTCACAGTAAGAGTTATTCTTTTTCTCCTAATTTCTCATTTCTTCTACTTCCATACTATAAAATGAACATGTGTTTATTTAAAATAACCTACATGTTCTCCCATTTCCTATACTCTTGAGCTTTTTTGCAGTCCAGATATTCTCAATAGGGAAATGGAAGTTCTTGTTTTCAACTTAATTCCTCTAGACCATCCTTATCTCGCCCAATCATTTTTGCAAAATCTCAGTCTCCATGTTAATAAGTTTACATAGGGTGAGATCGAGAAATTTCCCACTGAGTGCCATATGATGACAAACTAGTGGTTTCATTTTCCTGATAGGTGAATATTCATGGCCCAAGGATCACACAGCATTTTCTTTGTTGTTAGTGAGGAAAAAACAGAAACAAAGTAAACCAGTGCAACATGAATGCTTAAGGCTCTGTTCTTTTGCCGGATAAGTACCATAAAAAAAAAAGGCCAGGCTTTCACCCTTCACAATCCTCTGAGACTATATATTTCTGTAATTCCCACTGGACTGAATGAATTGTGGTTCTCACCAGATTCTTAGTTTTTCATTATCTGTTTTCAACAGAGAACTTCAAAACACTTTACTAATACAGATTCACTCCTACCACACTTATAGGAAGTAATATTGTCCTAATTTTGCTGATGGGGAAAGTGGGGCACTGAGAGTATAAGTAACAAATTCAGAGCATGTGGTAGAGCAAAGAATTATACCCAGGGCTCTAGAGAGCCAGGTTCCTGCTTTAACAACTAGACATGACTTCCTCTGGGTCTGTGGATATAGCTCACATATTTTTTTTAAGATGGTTTGTTTTATTTTTAAGGCACAGAGAGACAGAGGGATGACAAAAATTTATTAAGTCTTGCTTAAAAGTTTGTAAGATGCATATTGTTAGAACTTGGAAAACCTAAGGTACTGAATAACTATGAAACTATTAACAAACAACAAAATAAGAAATGAAAAATATTTATAGAAATTTTTTAAAAATAGAAATGTCTTGGTCTAAATACTGAATTTGAAAATGAAACTGTCCCAGGTTCTTCAAAATACATGTCTTCATTGCTGTTTGTCACCAATGAAAGTATAATCAGATGCTTTCAACTAAACACATTCTCTCTGCGTCTATCTCTCCAGCAGTATATTTCCAGTGTGATCTTTGTCATTTGATATTTTCATTTGGAAAAGGTAGGCTTGTTAAGCAAAATCAAAATATGCCAAGTGTGATGAACTGCTCCATTTTGAAAACATCAGCTTAGGTAAGCTTTTCAACAATCAGACATTAATAATCTTCTCTAAATGATATGAAGCAATTTTTAACGATTGATTAATAGCCTTCTGATGCAAACAGTGATAACAATGAATGCATATACTTGTTGTGTAGGCAGATTGAGAAATCGTGATTCAAATAAAAATTAACCTATAATTAATAAACACACACATACCGAAGCCAATATTTGTGCCTCCAGCTCTTACAGCCACAGATCATATAGTTTGTTCCTTGTCAAGTCTTTTTAATTTTACAGAGAAAGAAAACATTTGTAAGATGAGAGAAGGAAAACAAGAATGTGCCTTTGAAAACTTATCCCAT
Organism: Uropsilus gracilis; assembly: GCA_004024945.1. Classification (NCBI taxonomy): domain Eukaryota; kingdom Metazoa; phylum Chordata; class Mammalia; order Eulipotyphla; family Talpidae; genus Uropsilus; species Uropsilus gracilis. The sequence goes on along the minus strand of PVHY01006574.1, from coordinate 27,747 downwards.
AAAACCAGGCAAATAAGTGTATTTCCTTAAACCCTAGGCTACAAAAATACTGTTTTTTTTTTCTTTTTTGTTTTGTTTTTTCAAAGGAAATTAGGCAATTCATCCATAATAGAAGCTCCACTTTGTTTGCCTAAGTTTTCTTCTCATTCAAAAGTTGGTATCGATGAAATTCTGAGTTAGTCTCCTGCCAGGCTGCTATTTTTACTCCTTTATATTTTTGCTCCTCCACTTCCAGTTAGAGGAAGTTCTGGTTTCAGCCTCTGTGACCACGATGAAGCATGGAGTATGGAGTTCCTACACATGCTGGGGACCTTTTAGGCTTTAAGAATGTTTATAGGATTTTTCAAATCCACTGGGAGGGAAGAGGATACAGAACACAGCTGTTTGGAGGATATATAGAGCAACAAAACTTTTAGTAATTGTGTTATTGCCAAATGATAATTTCTCTTTGATTTACTCAGTGAAGTTCTGGACAGCTCAAAGGAACTCAATATGTAATAGAGATAAAAATGATGGGAATTTGTAAAGGGAAGTGAACTGACTGTTGTGTGTTGTTTTTGTCTGTTTTTTAAAAAGTGTTTCTCAAAGTGTGGTTCCTGGGCAGAGAGTATCTGTACCTGGGAATATGTTAGAAATGCAGTTCGCTGCAACCAATTTTAGACCTGCTAAATTGGGACCTTTGGGTTTTGGGTCAGTGATCAGTAATCAAGTCTTCCAGGTAACTGGGGTCAAGTCTTCCAGGTAACTGGGATCCACTTTGGAGCTTAAGGATCATTGTTGTAAGAACCAAATAGAACTGCTGGGGTAACCCAACTTTGTGAGAGAACCAAACCAACTGGGATCTTTTTCAGATGGTTTAAGTTTTGAGGCTGAGGTGAAGGTTTGATATTTGTGGATTTGGACAGGCTCGAAAAACCAGGTACCTTAATTTTGAAAGGTTTTTAATAAAGCACAAGTTTGTATTTTGAGGGTTTGATTTCCCTACCTTGAAAACTTTTCCTTTAAAGTTAAGTGGTGTTAAGTCAGGGGACACCTTGTGTGACTTTCCAGAGAATCCCGTGGGAAAACAACAATAAATGTTGCATTGTTTTTTCTTATTAAGACAATAGGGCAAATCCCTCCATCTGCATCCCCTTCAATTCCCTTTCTAGCTGCTACTAAAACTAGAATTAGAAACATTGATTGGATACCATTTGTGCCAGAGTGGACTCACTGGATATGTCTGGGCTAGATAGAGGAAGGCTTAGCAAATTGGCATTTATACACTATTTAGAGATCACCAATGTTTCAAGTATGAAATATTGAACCCAATGTAAAATCTGTTTTGTAAAAGTAAAGAATCTGTGATAACAATTTAAAATTACTTCTGAAACTAATAACTAAATGTCAGATCTATTGTTTCATCAGTGTTCACAGTGTTATCTTGTCACTTGTGCAGAGAGATGCAGAGGAGAATGGAAAATATGACAGCATAAGGATGATGCTGAACATGTTGAACAACCAGCCCAGAGCAGGACTTGGCATTCCTGCTATGCCAGGCACCCAGCTGTAGAGTCAAGACTCAGTGGTCCCTTGGGAAAACACAATGTGGCAAAAGGAGTAGAAGCATGGTTTACCAATGAGTATGACTATTTTGTTGCACTCTTGATACATCATGGCAGAAACTCAAGATGAAGAAAATAAATTATATGTAAAAAAGAACATGGGATGAACAGAGCCCATTAATATTGAAATTTCAATCCATTTTCTTTTTTGGTCTGTTTTAGGTGGGATCTGAATATGAGTTGAATGGTTTTCATGCTTGTTTGATAAACTGTATTATCTCATTAATTAGAGTGAATTATTGATATCTGTATATTTCTCCTTTGTCCTCCATTGGACTGTAAACTCCCAGAGCGCAAAGACTGGTCATGTACCTCTTCTCTTCCCTCTCCCCCCTCCCCTTTTTTTAATGGCCCTAGCTTCTATAGTATTTGACACTGAGTAAATAATCTAAATATATTATTTCTAATTTCCCTCCTACCACTATCCACTTGTCTCTTTCTTTCTCTCCCATCCTCTTAATTTCAGAGTAATCATAATGTTTACTAATGTCCACTAGTTTTTATAAAGTATTTTACTTTGTTCAGTCACCTACTATATAAATATTGAGCATTGGTCTTTGTTCTTGTCACGTGCTATATATGTTTTTAAATAAATGAAAAGTTGATTGGATCTGCCTGTCCAGAGATGACTGGCAATGGACAGAGAAAATGTGTCTCTAGTTCCATCATGGAACAGGTTGGCTCCATGTTGTAGGCCAATGATAATGAAAGGAAATAGCTGGTGTCTCTGGGGAGGCCAACTACAGGAACCAAGAAGATAATTTTTTCTGGAGGATCTGTGTAGCTCAAATGGTATCTTATTTGGGGTGTCAGGACACTTCAGAAAGCTCAGATAGAATATGCAACCCAAAGGGAGGGTGTAAAGGGTGTGCAGGAAACTCAAAGCACCTCTATTTTTCCTTATGTTTACAAGAGAATTTAGAAATAAGCAACGTTTCAGTAAGGAAAAATCTAGTGGAGTCACAAAGAAACTTGTGTAAAATTATCCTTGGTCCAGGGAGAGACTAACCTCAGGAATGGTGACAAGGAATTTAAAATAGAGATAAAGACTCTAAAAAGCATGCTTTAGAAGTGAGACATAGTGTGAGTGTGTGCTACTCATCTGTTAGTCATTCACCAGTATAATAGTGGTTCTCTCAAAAATAATCTTTCTTGTAACCTATTTTTGTTATATCACAATGAACTGGCCTAAGAGAAAATTTTGAACATTGGTTTTAAGTAAGAGTGATTTAAATATCATGAGCAATAATTGAGTGGTTTTGAAAGATTAAATGAATCACAAGAAGGCAATGTGTCACATACCACTGGGAAGAGTCCAATCATCTTTGGGCGAAGCCTGTTTTATCACCATCCAGTGGCCCTGAATGATCCAAGTGACTAAGCCAGAGAAAATAAAACACCAGAGCAGAGAGCTTTTCATTCACATAAAGAAGCTCTTCTTCAACCTTTAGACTAAAGTAGCTAGCTGTTAAATGTAATGGTATCTACCATGTACAACTATTTTAAGGAGAAAAGCCTTCATCAGTTCTGAAGTAGTTTTTTATTAATGTGTTTAGTGTGGAGTCAGGAAACAGATATATTCTGTCTAGAATCTAGACAGTTTCTTAAGACTTCTTGGGGCTCTTCTATGATTCACACTCTGACTTCTCATTCCTCACCACTTTCCTTGCAACCTTCTCTTTATTGCATGCTCTTTCTTTTCCTCCCATTTCCTCCCATTTCAGCACTGACTTTGCCTTTCACCGTTGTTTTTTTTTTTTTCCCACATTGAGAATATTTCTTGCCATGTGTCTCCAGACTTCTTTGGCAGCTGTTTCTAGAGAATGTGGTAACTAGGCATTTTGTGCCTGGACATCAGCCCCAGCTGCAGCTTGTGAAATAGTTTTCAAAAAACCTGATCAGCCCAGGACTGGAGGGCAACTTTGAGTTCTGCTTTGGTAGACTCAGTCCAGAGGGAACAGGCATCACAGAGACAGTCACCACAACCAGCCAATAGGCTTATATTGTGGCAGTTCCTTTAAAAGGAGGACACCTACCAATTTAGACAATGACCAGAGGCAAATGGGCTGTATCCATTGTTTATAGACATAGGGGCAGTTCCTATAGTTGAGTAATGGGAACCAAGGGAGTGTCTGTGCACCAAGAGATGTTGGTTTCAGTGTTTGGTCACTCTCCATTGGTGGTACCCTGGGCTTCTGTCACTGTCTGTTATGAAAATTCAATCTTCTGTCACTGTCTGTTATGAAAATTCAATGTCAGGGATGTAAATTAATGCAGCCATGATGGAAAAAGAGTAATAAGTTTCTTCAAAATCTTAAAACTGTAAACACCATGTTATACCACTTCAGTGTACACATTCCACTTCAGAGTATATATCTGAACAAAATAAAATCATAATCTTGAGGAAATGCACAAATTCCAAATACAATTAAAAAATTCTAAATAGATAGGAAGTTAAAAACTGACAACTCTATGTTAGTCTCTCAATTTATTTTCTTTTTAAGTTTTATATGTCTGTGGAGACTTAGAGCCAGGTTGGCAGCTCATCAGAGTCAGGTATCATCTCTACTTATGTCATAATTTTTCAGAAAGTAATCATTTTTTTTCAAAACCTTCCTCATTCTGCATCCCTTGGCTATTAATAACACCCAAGTAATGGAAAGAACCTGTGTTCACCAACTATTAAGTGGATTAAAATGTTGTCTGTTTATGATAGAATATTATTCAGCCACAAAAAGAAGGAAATCCTACCATTTGTGACACCATAATGAACTCTGAGGGCATTATATCAAGTAAATAAAAAAGAGCAAGACAAATACTGTATGATATCACTTATACGTAGAAACTAGAATAAAGCAACAACCTTGAACTCAATAGATTTTTTGGTTTCTAGGGGTGGGGAAATAGGGCAAATGTGAAGCTGCTGGTCAAAGGCGCAAACTTCAGTTTTAAGGTAAATAAGTTCTACAGATGTACTATCCACCATGATGAATTTAGAAGAAACATTGCACCTTATATGAATTTCGTGGAGTCTGTTAATAATAATTTTGTGATGATCATTGCACAATATATATGTGTATTACATCATTGTGTACACCTTAAACTTACACATTATGTATCAGTGATATCCTAAGAGAGTGGGGGGTGGAGTGAAATAATTCAATGCCTTTTTGTCTCCTTGGGTAGCCTTTGACCTACCTTCCTCCATATCACATTGACTTTTTTTCTTAAAGTAGTACCTCACATTCTGAAAGTCTCCGCACATTTTTTCTCTCCTCATGTCCCAGTCCTTTCCTCTCTCCACAGTGTCTGATTTTCACATGAAATTGTTTGAGAGCTGTGGTTTTGGGTCTTTCATATTTGCATTCCCTGCACTCTGGGACCTAGACACAGAAACTTCTCAGTTGGTGGATCTGCTAAGTCTGAGCTTACTGAGATGAGACTGCTGTCCTGTGCCAGTTTTCAGTTCCTTGCTCCTTTGTGGGATGTGCTAGAAAGATAATGGGCCAAAGAGTCAGGACATGGAGATGATGCTGCCCCCAAATTCACTACTTGGGAGTCTTTGAACAAGGCATTTCAGCTTTCTGAATTTGGTTTCTAACAGCAGCATAAGAATTGTTAATAGCTTTCTGTTTCACATTGTTAGGATTAAATAGAAGAATATGGACGAAAGGGGTTTATGAATTAGAAAATTCTATATATTTACAATACTTCTCATAGTCAGGTCTGCTTAATTAATGACTGACAATAGCTAAAAATATTACTCTTTTCAGATAACTTGCCAACTTGCATTATAAGAAAGGACATCATTTTTTAAATCTAATTTTGTTCCATGAGGAATTATTCAATGTCTATTATATGTTTAGTAATTTCATATACATTGTGAGGTTTTGAAAGAAATGATTATTTTCTGAGAAAATATGACATAATTAGAGAGGGTACCTGACTCTGGTGAGTTGCCTACCTGGCTCTAAGAATTTGCCTATAAAATTTAAGAAGAAAATAAATTGGGAGGCTAACATAGAGTTGTCAGTTTTTAGCTTCCTATCTATTTAATAATTTCAAAATTATATTTGAAATTTGTGTATAATAGCATTAAAAACTGTAACACCAGATAAGTCTATAAAAAAGATAGAAAATTGGACTCACTTGAGCTTTATGAAAAGTGTAAGATGTTGCCCTGCTCTTTCTTTCTTCCCATTGCCCTGTTTGTTGCATTACTATGGACAGGAATTGGGGAGCACTATAGAACAGATGGAGCACCTGACTGGGAGTTGGCCCTCTTGCTCTGATACTAATTGTTTTTCATTAAATCCATGTGAGATTTTGCATAAGACCCTGATCCTTTCAAAGCTCCATTCCTCTTTATAAACCAGAAGGATTGGACAAGAAATTGTGCTGAGCTACTGACTATGTAACAACTGGGGGTTTTTACAAATAAGCTAACTCAAATTAAATAAAATTAAAAATTTATTCCCTAGTCACACCAGTCAATTCAAATGCCTACTGGTCACATGTTACTAATGGTGATCATACTGGATGTTGCAGGTTTAGATCATATCCACCATGTAGAAAGTTCTACTATACAATGCTTGGACTTGAAAGATCCCTTATGTTTTCTTAATTTAAAAATCCAAGATTTTTTTGATTAAATGTAGGACCAGCTAAATTTCTGAGTTACTATGGCAGAACCCAACCCATAGTGAAGTTTTCCAATTACGTCTTAAATCCACATAGTGATTGTAATTCATTTTATTCAGGGGGATGGCAAGGATACCAATTGCTGCCTTCAGAGTGTTATCTTTTTTGTAAATGTTATGTAGCTTGTTTAAGTCTCACATTAAACTTCTATATCTGAGAGATTCTCTTCCCTTTGAATATTGAAGCTTTTAAATCTATACCACGTATTTCTTTTCTTATCTCCCCTTCTCCCCACCTATTTGGTATGAGATTGATATTCCTTTTGCACAATTTTATGGGAAAAACTGATTTAAATGAGAAGTGGGTTCTTCTTCTTCAACCTAACATAAAGTTGGCAATGTATTTTTAAACTGTTATTTTTATAGAACTTGTGGAAACACTGGTCTGGATTTCGTATATTGAACCAGTCTTAGCCACTAATAAGTGTTGTTGTGAGAGGTGCCCCACTGGTTTTGTGGATAAGGTAGAGATAGGGTAGAGACTGGGAACGTACAGTACCACACACTCTAAGTCCTTGCAAAACAGCAAGTAAAGCAAAACAGCAATACTAGTTGAACTCTATCCAAAGATGAAGATAAGGGAAGTTATCCAGCTTTTGCTTTCTGAATCAGAAGGAACAAAATCACAACAAAGTATTAAAATGCTGCCCAAACTTCCAAGATATGCATGAAACAATAACCACAAATGAATAAGTATAAGAGAGGGTGAGAGAAGGAGAGAAGATTCAGTGGTCTTTAAAATGACTCAACGAAATCTATCATCCACGAAATGACCCTAATACTTTCCAGGTATTCAAGTTTACCCACTCAGTATCCTTTCTTAAGCTTAACTTTTCTCCAAGCAAACTGGAGAACACCATTTCCATTAGTATCACAAGGGAAATACAACACAACAAATAAAGTGTTTGAATGTACCTAGTTATAACAGACATTCAGCAGTAGTGGCCAAGGGAATTGGGCAAGAATGTTCAGCAAAGTCTAGTGACATAATCCACCCCAGTTTCACAAACTCACCAAATCTGACCTCCTGCCTGTGCAGACTCTGCTTCTTGTCAGCGAGGTGTTGTTTCCGTATTACCACAGTGCCACGTGCTATGTTGAGAGCAGAGAAACTCAGTCTCCGGAGTCAGCTTGTGTCAACATTTTTATTGCAAATTTCCATTTTCTGATCATTAAAAAGCTTTCACCACAGAAGTAACTTTGTGAGAGTTCAAATTTTGAAAGGATTTAATGAATGATTTAAAAATAACACTTGGGCCACACCCATAATTTAAAATGTTCTAGCTTACTTTGTGGCCTGGGTTTTTTCAAAATGCGTAAACTTAAAATATGAAAGATCCCAGGACTGGGAGCAGTTCCAAAGATTGGTTTTAGTATTTGGTGAACTGAGATGAAGTCCCTTAATGGTTAGCTTTACTTGAAGACATGAGATTGTAGGATTAATTTTGCTGGGATGTCTGCAGCTGGCAAAAGTTCTTTCCATAACTTCCTTCCAGGGTTATTAGGGAAGAGAGGACCTAGTGTATATACTTTGGGGGGGCCCACTGCAAAGTAAAATTAGAAGACCCCCAGTATGAGAATTACTAGAAGTTTCAACATGGTGACAGCAAAGCATTAAACTGAGTGTGGGGCCCTTTTAACTATGTACCTCATGGGTGGCAGATCGGGACGCAGCTCATCTTCTTTCTCTCCCCCTCCATCCTTTCCTTCCATCCCACTTTCTTTATTTCTTATTCTTCAGGTATAAGGATTTTGCTTTTGCTGTTTTTAAAGCACTATTATGAGCTCTTTTTTTTTGAACTCAAGTATAATTGATACACAAGTACTGCTATTTTAACAGGTTCTATCTCAATTCTTACACAAAATACTGATATTCCCAACTTTCTTTCCAAAAGTTGATAAATAGTAATAATTAGAACACTTACAGGAAGCTGATTTTCTAAAGCTTGTAAAATGTTTGCATATCTGTCTTCAAATGGGATCTTCAAAATAATCTGAGGGTGAGTTGTTCAACCAAAACAAAACCATTTTTCAGATTGAGGAACTGAGACTCCACTCTAAGATGTAGTGATTTGCATAAAACTTGACAGGTCTTCCTTGGTAGAACTAAGATCTTAACTTCACTCCTTGATACCTAATTCTAAGAAATTAGTGAAAAGGTGAAATATATCTTATGATGTAAAACTTTTCCATAAAGGAAAAATCATGAAATGAATTTTTTCATAATGTTGTTGGTTGACTAAACTACCTCCTTGTAAAGACTTTAAAAGACTGTTTTTATGACACTTGTTCTGCTTCAGGAGAGCAGACCCACAGCCTGGTTGAATCCACTGATAGGAGTTTATCCTGTAATTGGGATTGTTTACATCTTAGCAAACAAAAGAAGTGGAAAGAGCTAGCATGGGCTGCCATTGAATGGTAAGAGAAACTTTAAGGAAGACTGTATAGTAGACCCTTGAGGTTTAAAACACTTATTTGTGGGTTCTGCCTCTCTCAGTGCATTCCATGAGTCATTAAAAATGTGTTACTTTAAAAGAAAAAAAAAGCTCATTTTAGTCAATTAAATTTGGAGAACAATGATTTTGACAAAGTTAAACAGCTTCCTAACTGCTGGACATTTCAGGCTTTAATGAAACACTGTGATTTGTGATTATTCAAGTTGGAATGCAGCTTTTCCAGACTAACTTGACTTCAGAACATCTTTTCTCTCTAAGAAAAATTTTTTCTGTCCAAAAAATTTCAAGGAGCTAGTATTCCATTGAAAACAACTGAAGAATGAATCATTGGATGAAAGAGTCAACATCACTGATGCTGGTATTACAGTGGTTGACTTGTGACTCTCAAAAGAGTTATCTGATATAGAATGTCTTTTTTGGAATAGGGGTCCAAAAATAGGTGAAATTATGGAAAGACCTCAAGAATTTGAGCTAATTCTGGACTTATTGGGTGCTCTAAATCCAACAACTAAGTTTTTATAAAAGAAAAGGAACTTAGAGACACAAACAGAGAAGTCCATATGAAAATGGTAATAGAGATAGGAATCAAACAGCTAAAAGCTGATGGTATCAGGAGTCAATGGAACCTGGAAAAGGCAGGGAAGGATGTAAAGTTGGTTGTTATGACAGCCATACAAAAGTGATAGAAGTATGTACAATCAGTAAAACAAAACTGTGAGCCCTGCTGTTTAGGTATTTGGAAATGTGAGTGTCCTGATGAACTTAGAAATGGAGGCTTGTGGTTAGAGCAACAGCTAGTCCAGAGGTCAGCTGTCCTCACTAAGACTGCTCTGGGGGAAAGGGAAGTAGCTCTCAAAGGGATTAGTTTAAGACCTATATAAGTGGACCTGAATGAACCCTATATAATCGGTCAAAGTCATCAGCAATCCAACAACTGTAGAAAGGGAAATGACATGACCATGGTGGGACAAAGAGTTATTGGTGAGACTCAAACAATGTCACTCCTGTCCTAGGGATTCTCCCACGGATCTCTGGGTTGCCTAGTGGTGTGGACCCTAAAGGCTCTCAACTCTCTGCCCCCCTGCCACCTGGCTCTCAAATAAGACTGGGAAAATTACCAAGCTTGCTTTGTATTCTGATTTCTCTAAGCCTGGTCTTGGTTTGTTCCCTTTGCTCTTAGTTGAAGAGGGCATTTCTTTTCTTTGTCTCTCCACAGCCTTTCCCCCACATAGTTGCCTTAGTCATTTATTTCTGACCTATAATTGCATCAGAAGGGCTTTCTTTGGCTCTGAGCAAGGAGGAGTTGTGTTAAATAAACTAAACTAGTCTCTAATTACTGCATGCTTATTGTGTATTAGAAGAAGTGGCTAAAAATGTCAAAGAAGCTTTTGCTCAATGGCTTTTGCTCTGAAGATTTAGCGATGATGGCGGCCCAGGAGGGCACTTGAGTCACCCTGGGTTTTGTGACTGTTATTAGCACAAAATAACGCAAGTGGAAGCCTACAGCTCATACACTCGTGTTCCTCCAACTCTAGAGACCCAAAGTTGTAAATCTCACTGGACTCTCTCTTTCCAATAGGTGATTGAAGTTATAGGGGCCAGGACTTCAGAAAAGCATCCCGTCATTTGCTATCAGTCATTGCTATCAGCCATTTGCCTTCTAGAGTTCGCTTCACACCAGTAGGGGGCATTCTGGCAGGACTAAAAAGGGAGTGGGATGGAAGATACCAGATTTTCTGCTATATCCTCCATTCCTACTGACAAGAAAGAAAATTGAAAGAGAGGCTGGTGCTGAAACAACTTCCTGGTGTCACAGCAAAGAGCAAGCTGGCTGGTCAGGGAGGAAGTGATTAAGAGGTGGTGAAAGGGGGACTAGTTGAAATTTTCCCCCAGTGACTGATCCATAAATTTTGAAAACCTTGGTGATCACCCCTATTAAAAAGGCAAAAATATGGATTATAGAGAGGTTATTCCAAGTTCATCCTGAGACAACGGGGCAGTACTGGAAAATAAACTTTTGACTCCTGATTCCTGTCCCACAGCACCATGCCGGGATGAACCAAGTTACCCCTTGTCTGTCACCCCACTCATAAATATCAGTAGAGGAATCCAATTCCAGGACTCCTTTGCCTATGCTTCCTTCTTGCGCCACACTGTTGACTACCCTAAAGCAGAATGCAGAACAAATATGTGAGGAAGTGAAAACTTTCAGGGACCTGGCATAAGAAAGCAAGGTTAAAACTCTATAGGTGAAAAAAAGAGCAGAGAAACATCTGGAAAGAATACCAGAGTACATAATTATGATAGCAACTCTCAGAAAGGTCTCTGCTTAAGATTTCTGGGGATTCTCTTTTCTTTATCTCTTGTACACCCCCAAAGCAAAGCAGACCTCTTTACCCTGGCATCTCCTGCCAGCCATGAATAACTCTCAGCCCCCTGTATCATTAAAAATGATGACTGCTTTATAAATCTTCATAGCATTACTTTCATATTTATTTGCTTCTAACATGCAGGTACCGTAGGCTTTCCTTGAATGATTTAAGATTGAAAAACTAGCTGACAGACCTCTCTGAAAACAGACATCCTGTAAGACACAGTTCCTTTCTTTCAGAAGCAAGCAAGAGAACCTGCTCTGTTTATAAGCAAGACAACCCTTCTTTCGGAAGTTCAGAACAATCCTTCACCTTCCTCAGTCAGTGCTTGTTAAAACCCTACCACAGTGAAACTGCCTGTATTTAGATCAAACATCCAAGTGAAAATCTGAAGGAATGGAGGCTAATTCGAGAATGTAAGAGCCATTAAACTATGCAAGTATGCATGAACTGGAAAAAGTGGATCCCATACATGGTGCTATAGCCCTTAGCTGTTAGCAGGTGCAAGTCAGTCAGTTGTACAATTCATTTGTCTACCTAATTGCACTGAAGATAGGCTTTTACTTTGCCTATAACATCTCTAATGAGTAGGTTTTCAGTTCGATCTAACTAATTAATTCTTGTTAACTTCCTTTGCATTGCTGTTCTTTTAATTTAACCAGAGACAGCCCAGAGTTGCTACTACTGTTTAGTCTCAACTAGATTACCCCTATTCATTAAGGGCTGTAATTGTTGGTCATACCCTTCCAAGCGGTCATTACAACCTCTGGCTTGCATATTGAATAACACCAATTTCCTGACTCCAACAGACTCTTGTGTGAGGGTGGAGAAAATGCTAATAAAGAAAGAATAAATGATTCTCAATGCCATTCAGGGCTGTGTAGATTTCTTTTGCAGCAGAAATTGTACTGAGGTGGTAAAACCGGCTCCTTGCAGGCCCCCTACCTCCACCCTGAGCGAAAACAATAAGAACCAAGTGAAGCATTCCCTGCTACTGTGATTACAGCATCCGTAAAAGTGATTATATGGCTGCTGTAATCAACTTCAATGAAAGCTGCCTGTTAGAGCTTCAATAATTACTCATTTCTGTTAACAGCTTGCTTTCAGTTTAGCACTTTGAGATCAACGGGGGGAAAAAACTAGTGGTATTTTAATAAAGGATCCTACTCACGTGATATTTTTTGGGGGTAAGTGCTTGTGTGTGGGCAAAAAAAAAAAATAAAAAAAGCAGATGTAAGTTTTTTTTGTCCCTTTCTCAATAGCAGCCCCTTTCATTTCAAGCTTAGATTCTATTTAACCAGCAAAAGCACAAGTTCATACAGGGTTCAATCATGTACTGAATGTTTACTGAAGGAGGAACAATAGTTTAAATAAAGTAGTGGTTTTAAATATTTTACCCATTTCTTTAAACAAATTGCCAATCCTTAAAGTCTGTGCTAAACACATTTCAAAAGCAAAATCCCACAAGTATCTTTCAATAAAATCTCTACATTGAGTTTCATTTACTCTCCTTCATTCCCTCCTCCCCCCTTACTTTAAATGCATTTTATTATTTAAGTTTTGGGAGAGGACAAGTTTGGGAGAAATTTGTTTAAAATATTTGTTCTAAATACCTTCTTTGGGGAAAACTAAAGCAAATAAAGATTATTTTAAATCCATGACATCAGGCTCTTGGGTGGTAAAGATTTGGTCAGGTTCTGAGTAAGGTGTGATTATGTGGACAGAGAAATAAATCAACCTCATTACATCATACCCTATGTGCTTCTCATAGTTCTCATCTTCAGCAGTGTTGAAAAATAAACAAGTTAGTAAACATCAGATTTTAAAAATCAAAACAATATGGACCTTGTTTTCATCAGAGACAGAAAGACTCCTAAAATCCAAATATCTTTGAGTTCAGTCACTATTCAATAAAACTATACTCTCCTCCCTTCTGTTCCTACCACCACTACAAAGGAAGACACCAAGGGCTTCTAAGAAAATTGTATCCTGTTATATTTCCATGCCTCCAAAGTTCACAGGAGTTTGGAAATTCTCACAATTTGGATATAGTTTCATACCAAAACTAAACTTTTGATATTTATTTCTACATAACAAAAATATTGCCAATTCAAATTCTGATACTTTAAAAATTTGCAAAGTAGAGAACCACTAAACTTTATTCTTAAATTTTCTCAAGTGGCTAAATGATTGAGGAAAGGCTACCATCTTTTTAAAAAAGTGATATGATAATATTAAAATGCATTAATGAAGCAAAGGAAGTTGTTTTATCAATAATAATAATAATCCTGTAGACTTTGATTTTACTGTTTTTTTTTTTGAAGGTTCGAGGTTTACCTATTTTATGATATCACTGCATTATCATATGCAACACACAGCAAGAGGAATGCTTTTTTAGGAAATAAACAGTCTTCAGTAGTACCTTTCACAGTGATCTGCAGATGAACAGATTCCACATTTTTTGGCATTTGCTCACTTTATAAAGGAGGGAAACACATTTTTGTTCAGATTTATTTACAGCTATTCCACTGTTTAAAATGGACTTTTGAAATCGTGTCAGAAAACAAACAAAACAGGGTACTTAATTAAACTTATAAATGGGAGCAGCTGTTCCTTTAAACCCAGCTACTCCTTAGGTTTGTCCCAACCCGCTCAAGCAGTAGCAAAACCATATAAACCTTAAAAGGAGACAAAAACAAATTTACTCTTAAAAAGACAAAATAAACAAAAGTCACTGAGCATACATGGCATCATTGCTACATCTTCCAAAGGCACAACTATTCACTTCAAGCTAGAAGAAATCAAGATGGTGCCATCAATTCTTCTTCAAAAGCACAACCATTCACCTCAAGCCAATTGAAACCAAGATGACATCGCCACTCTTCTTCAAAAGTGGGAAATTCAAATCCAACAAACAAACTCGATGAAGAAATTCAGTTATCCTCCAAAAAGGCACAGTTCTGGCATTCTTTCAGCTTTAGCTCTAAAGTGGCTTGAAACCAGTAAGACTCACTTGATATAACAGCGGCAACCACTTCAGATGAAAACAGCAGCACATCAAGTTCTCCTCGTTCTCTAGACAATTTTCAAGCTTCACAGTTTTAGAGTTAAACCATGTTCTCAAAATACCAAATTTTCAAGTCTGCCTGCAAAAGTCACAAGTTTCTCCAGTATGCTTCCCCAAACTCCTCACGAGCCCAGACTAGGGAAGGGGGCCCACAGAATGGCTTTCTTCCCTGTCCTGTGCTGTACATGGCAGTGACAGACCCCCCCACCCCAATCTCTGTGTCTCTCCTCCTTAAATTCCCTAATACTGATCTTGTCATGAGAAGTCTTGGCTTCTCTTTTCCAAGTCTCCATCCACCAGGGCACAATGGGTGCCATTCTAATGCAGCATTATAATGGGGCCACAGTTCTCCCCAATTTTACCACAGCATCCCTCTCACTTTCATCTAAACTATGTCTTTCTGGATGACATCTCTTACTCTTCCCTCAGAGCACCCTCAATTCTGGTTTTATTAGAGTGACATAGTCTCCACTGTGCTATGTAACAAGTCTCATAGTTCAGATACCTTCCCCACTGAAGGTGCATTGTGTCTGGAGGATAAAGTTGGGTGACCTGGAGAGTGTGAGTGAACTGGACACTGGGACGCAAAGTCAAGCCAGAGAGATGGTCCCCATTGCTACTTCAAAGTGGTTGTTTTAGTGGCACTCCATGGAACTCCAAAATCAAGTTTATTGTGTAAACTATTCTTTATAGCTCTCCGTGTTGCAAATTCATGACTAACTTATTTTAATTTAGATTGTTCTATCATATTCTCCATTTGATATTCTTGCATGCTTTTATAAAGGTGAGAACATGAAGCTACATATTTGAGATTTAATTAAAAATGGGGCAATCTTCTTTGGAAAAAAATTATTGAGGAATAAGAATGTAATAATATGTCTAAAGCTTTAAGATTAAGTTGCAACTTAAGTACAAAAGAGAGAATTTAACTCAACTAGCATCTCTGCAAAATACACTATACATGAAATATAAGATAATTAGGGTTATCAGAAGAATTTGGAAGATTAGTTTTGGCATTTTTTTAAGACCACCACATTCTACCAAAATCCCAAAGATTGCACCAACATATACAAGTTAGATTATACTGTACAGGAGAAAAACCTTAAAATATTGTAGTCAGCAAAATGTTGTAGTCTCTGAATGTGTAAAGAGATGCACTTTGGAGTAAAAAATAACCCAGGATTTTTGAGGGTAGTTCTTCCTATAGGTTTTTTATACCACAAGCAGAGCCTGGGGTCCACTAATTTAGTGTTTCTTATGGTTTGTCAATTTCAGGGTATCTGTCTTCTTTTGTTTATGTGAAATTGTGCCACCCAGGCGTCTCTAATAAGTAGCCAATATTTAATGGATTCAGGTCTTTCAAGCCAAGGCATCAAGGAAGACAAGTAAATTGGTAAAGCTCTGATGTCTTGCATTCTTAAGACATGAAGATTGGCTTAAGCCTTTTAGCAGGAGGAGATGATTAACAAAGACAGGCTTGGTAGGTACTGAGAGAAAGTGGTATGTTAGCTCTATAGCTTCCAGCTACCTTATCAAATTACAGCATTAGATAAGACTGCCTCCCAATCATCCACTCAACCAAATATCAGTATTCCCCAGTTTTTGGGAGCTGGATGTGGAGAAGGAACTCTATAAAGATTTCAGGAGTGAATCTATTCACAATTAGCCATTTCATTTCCAAACTCAAGGCACTGGAGTGAAACAGTCAGACAATCCTTGCTTAGAGGCAAAATAATGTATTTTTGATGCTATGGTTTCCCTGAGAATTGGTGAACTACAGGATGCTCCCAATTTGGAATACCTATCACTGTGCTTTGTGCTTCTAAAATGTTTTCAATATATATTTACTTCATTTGGTGTTACTGAATTTATTTTCTCTTTTAATCAAAATACTCAATTTTGAAAGAACTATTTTATATGCATTTCCCCCCCTCTGAAACTCTCAAACTTTTAAAAGAGAAGTAGGGTTTAAAATAATTCCCTTTGGTCATAGATTGGCAGTAAGGTCTAGTATCTCACCATTCTATAGTGGGAATAAGTGTTTGATATAAAGCTTAGCCTTATTCTAATATTACTTTTCTAATTTTTATTACAGCTTTCTTGAAGATTCAAAACTGCCTACTTTATCAGTGTTATTAGTGTTATTAGGGGGTTCCCCCCAAACTCCCTAACATAATCATTGTTTCTCTCCCACTTCATGAAAAAAAATTTTGGCTATACATCACATTCACTATGGGAGTCATCCTACATGTCAGGATATTGCACTAATTATTGCTATTTAAGATTGAGAACCTACCAACATTTTAATTTTAAATATGCATTTCTTTGATTCAAAAATTCTCCTTCTAAATATTATTTGGGGGAGAATGATGAATACAAGATGCTTATTTTAGTATTGCTTTTATTACCCCAAAATAGAGACAACTTAAATGATAAACAATAGGAAAAACAAATCATGACATAACCATAGAATACAATGCAGTCATGAAGATGAATGAGACTGATGAAAGGATGCTTGTAACACACTGCTGGGGGGGAAACAGTAGAAGAATAACTTGCATAATCTCTTGTTTTTACTTTAAAATATGCATACATATATTGACAAAAATCTAGAGACAGAAAGTTACGTCTATAATGATACTTGGGAAGTGGGTGTGGGAGATATGGGTAGTGAATTTCACTTTAGATTTTAATTCTTTTGTACTGACTATGTTTCCTGAATCAAAAAGTACCACTATTAACATATCTGTAATTCATTTTTTAGGATTTAATGGACAAATTAATTGGGAAACAATAGTGTTACAATCTCAATATCATTATCCACAGGATATTTCACTTTAAATGATGAAAAAAAATAGCTAATTACTAAGGTAAAGGGCACTCAGATTACTAGATTTTTGGATTAAAATGAGAACTCTCAGATATTTTGAATATCAGAATAGAGTTCACCAAGAATGCCTTTCTAGAAAACATATGTAAAGATTTTTTAACCACAGCCCATATTAAAATAGCTGGAAACAGCAAATACTGGTGAAGATGTGGAGAAAAATGAGTACTTTTACACTACTGATGAGAATGCAAGCTTGTCCAGTCATTATTGAAAACTATGTGGAAATTCCTTAAAATACACGAACCTGATCTATTGTATGATCCAGTGATTCCACTCCTAGGAATCTTCCCAAAGATCCCAAGAACTAATTTGAAAGGAAAACTACATTCCTATATTTATTGCAGTACTATGTACAAACAAACTATATGTCCCAACACAGACAAATGGAACTTAATTTGTGGTGCATATTCACAATGAAATATTACTCAATCAGATCAAAAAAGATAAACTCATTCCATATGTGGAATATAGTGAAACCAAGCAAAAGATCAAGAAAAAGATAAAATGTGAAAGCTGACCATAGTTTTGAGGCTTAGAGCAAAGGAGAGGGGTCAGAAGAAGGGAGAGTATGGTGATGGATCATGGGTGATAGAGTGTAGGAAAACTATAAGCTTGCACCCGAGGGGAAAACCAAATACTGTACAAAATGAACAATGAATAAATATATAAAATAAATTTTAAAATTTTCAGTAACCACATTATACATCTTGATTTTCTCTCCAGGTTAAAGAAGCAGAAATTCACTTAGGTAAGCTTTTGAAAGAAGGCTTATTTTGGAGGGTAAGCATAGACTAGAATTTAAACTGAAAATGTGAGAGTAAAGAGGTTTCTGGATACAGGTTTCTATTATCTCTGTCTGCATGCTTTTATTTGCAGCTAAGGAAAAGCCAATCAAACTTTATTGAATAATAAAGGGGACTGAGAAGTTTTATGTCAAAAGGGAAGAGAGAGAGGGATAGAAGGAAGGAAGGGAAGAAGGGAGGGAGGGAAGGAGGGAAAAAGCATAAGAGAGAGGGAAAGAAAGAGAAAGAGAAGCAGATCTATAGCTTAAGATGAAGCAGTTCCCAAAATATGCTAAAGATCCATAATTTTTTCTTCTGTGTCTTTGTTGTTCTTTATACCAATCAGGTTCAGTTTAAGGTTGACCAATTTTGTGTTTTCAAAATGGTTACCAGTAACTCTCGGAAATGTAATTTTCTTATTCCCAATTGGGATGAGAGAGAGAGAAATTATCATTTCTAGCATCCATAGTGGTTGTCCTCACACACATCTTCAATTTTGGAACCACATTCCCATCCCTAAACCAATCCCATGGCCCATGAATACATGCTTGTTGACTTAGCCTGGACCACTGTTTCATCCTGGTCACATGGGTGAAACAACATGCACAGGAACACATAGTTGCCCAGGTAAAAACAAGGTAGCTAAGGAAAAATTCAATGCTGAGAATACAGCCTAGAGTGTTCACTGTGGTCTTCTACTCTTTCTTGGTCACCAGCTCTATTCTTCTGTCTCCACTGGCTGTCTTTTGTTTACCATATTTTCTTTCCTTCATAACTTTGATTTATACTGGGTAATCATGACCTTCATTTGCTTACATTTCCACTGTCAGTTTTGTCATTCATAGTGTTGGGCATTTGTTTTCATCATTCTTAATTTATATCTCAAAACTGAGACTGTGATTTTTTTCAACTCATTTTTTTTTTTTTTTTTTTGCATTAGGCTGTATTATTGGCCAACTTACAGGTGGGCTGTGGTGGTTGTACTCCCTTAGTCCAGTGATCTGTGAGGGCTGGGGTTTGGTTAGTCATCTATTCAATTCCAAACAGGGCAGTCTGAGAGAGAGGGCAGGTCATTCTCTGTATATAATGGTGTGGGTGCAGAGCATTGACTCTTAGGTTGAGCAATAAAAGACTCCATCTTTTCTTATGGGACTTCTATTACATACTAGATTTTACATACAAGAGTCTAAGTTTGCTCTCTTTGTAAATCTTCCCATAGCCTTTATTATATTTGTATATTCAAACTTAATTGGGAACAAATTTTATCTTTTGAAAGTTGATGATTTTTGAAAGTAGCCAGAAGTTATTTAGTCATTTCTGATGAAGGATAATGAAGGTAGGTCTTACAAATTTGTAAAAAATGAGGTGTGACTATAAAAAAGAGAAACAAATTATCTTTTGTGGCTCATAAACTGACCCTGAAGGCAATTCCAAGAGGAGTTTTAAAAATGTTTAGAGCAACGACAGCACATTAAATAAATATATTATTCTCCTGAGGTGTTGCTTCATATGAAGGACAAAATTCTGGTATTTGTTCAGGTTGATGAGCCTGTGTATGGGTGTGTGTGTGTGTGTGTATGTGTTGTGTGTGTGATTGCATCTTCGTTCCATAGAATTGAGGAAACGTGACTTAGTGACTTAAGTCTAAGTTCAGAAAGAGCTAATATAAGTAGGCCCTGGCACACTGGTGGCAGATGTTCAATGAGTGTGATTCATTTTGATTGGATCAATTTGTATCAGTAAATAACAATATACAACTGATAAAAAATTTTGAATAACACATCTGTGAGTCTACCATTAACCTTTGCACAACAGAAACAACTGGCAGACCATTCTGCAGGACATATAAATACCACATAAAAATTAAAAGGTGTAAGTAATACATGACCAACTCAGAAAAGGTGTGCAAAGGTGAACAGAGATCATTACTGTGTTGTTCTCAAGCACCCATATGTTGTTATATTCATGATGCTTCCCCAAAACCTTGAAATTCTCAAGCGTTTCATTAAGAATTAAAAACATTTGAGAACAACAATTTATCCAGCATGGCTTTCGCTAGTGGGCAATCAATCAGTGTGACTTTAGCTTGTTTTTTCCTGGGTGTGTGGAAAGTGCAGCATTCTGTCCAGGCACCTTAGTGAATGAAGCTGATTTTCCTTGGTGAACTATATCAGAGAGTACTAGTTATTTACCACCTTTATCAAGGGTGCTTCCTTTTTTCTTCCTTGTGCACTAATATCCATTTTCTATGCATTCTTTTTTATTACTTATGTATTTATATGAGACAGAAAATGTTGCTCAGACATAAAGGCATGTTAGCTACAGGATCTTTGTAAGTGGTGGGGTATCATCATAATATATTAAAAATATTTAAAAATCAATTCAGACATGAATTTGAATTCTTGCCCCTACAGATACTGTGTGCTTTGAGGAAAACCTCTGAATTATTTTTTTTTGCTTTTTAAACTATCATCGTAATCACTTTAATTGGCTAAAAAATTTATTGTTGTAACATTTTAACTGTTTTTCAACCTCTGTGTCCTCATTTGTACAAAATACAATATTATCAAATGAGATAATGCATGTAAAACACTCAGAGCTTACCTCTTGTATTACAGGTAAGGGTAATCCAGAATCTCATTCTTTTTACCCCAAATGCTGTGATTTATCATCTAAATTCATTCAGTATTTTTGCAATCTTTCTATGTGCAGGAAACTCTGTTTCCTGCATCAAGGTAATGGTGGATAATATGTTGTACAACCCATTCCTATTCCACCCATAGCTACTTTTACCTCGGAGCATATCCTCCTTAAAGTTAATTTTAATGAGATTTTATCTATGTGAAAATATGGTAGCACTTTTTCAGAGACACCAGAGTGTAGGGGGGTGTCTTAGTTGTTGCTGGAGTCTGTGGTGGGGGAATTAAAATTGTTGCAGGATACAACCCCAATAATCAGGGATCCCAACTTGATCTTTGGTGCTTGATCCAGAAACCTCATTCTATACTAATACTGAAGTCCTAATCTATGATCTATTATTTAATAAAAGAAAAATTAATTAATTTGGAATAAACAAGGTAACCCATGAGTACATATTTAATGGAAAATTGGTAGTTTGTGTCTAGGCAAGTGACTTTAATGGCGTAGTTCAGCTACAGGCGATGAAACCTTGAAAAGCAAGGTCTGAGTCAAATGGGATTGTGTCTGAGGCTATTTGTTTCTTTTTTTCTTATTTAAAAAAATTGTAATGAAATACCATTTTCTTATACCATTAATTTTCTGACAGTGTAGGATCTCTCCCCTCAGGTGTGGTTACCCTGGTTCTCCTATCACCATGGCACCTGGAGTTCACTAATAGCCCCTTGTGCTCCTTCTTTCAGCATCTAAATAGTACCCTGATTAGTTACATGTAGGTATGAAATCATCACCTACAGCTCAATTATTTTGGGCATCCTCAGAATCATACTGGCTTATGGTCAAAGTTTAGATTCTGAACTTGAACCCTTTGAATACCCTGCAATTCTCTTTTATAGAATGTTTCATTTCCTGGGTTACATTTAATTTCATAAATTCTCTATTTACCAGACTGAACTTCTGAGCTTGTTTACTATTCACTTTGTTTTTATAGAGCCCAATTCAGTGTCTAGTTTTTTGACAATTACTTATTGAATAAAGAATCAGTAAAAAATAAAGGAAAAAACATAATAAAACTGCTCTTGGCTCAAGTCAAGTATATAACCACAGTTTTAGATAAACCAGTGCTGTGAAAATCAACCAATTTTCTTTTCATGAACGTGGGTTCAGATATCACCTCTTTTAATGAAAGGTAACTCATTGAGTTGGGGATGGTTCTAGTTTCTTGGTTAGTTCTTCTGTTTCCAGAAAAAGCATTCAGAAGTTCTTTATCATGCTGCCTCCTGTTCTTAGGGCCCCCAGGTCATTCCTCCACAAAGGACACCATCTCATTAGTTTTGCAGAAAGGTGAGATTTATAACTTCTCTAGGAGTTTTCCTGTCCAGGATAACAGAGAAGGAAGCTGCAACTGCTTGAATTAAGAAAACATATTTGCTTTTCTTCCTGCTGCCATAAATTCTCAGGATGACACAGAATCAACTTTTCAGATGATTATGTCTAGCTAGTAAATTGTCCAAATTGTCACCTTTTCTGTCCTAATGCCACACCTGGAGGAGTTAGCTATAGGAAAATCCATGACCTCTGGCCTTCAAGTCAAGGTTAATTGACAGCAAGGTAACATGACTTACCACTCCTTTCAAGTTATGCCTTAGGAATTCTACAAGGTTCTTTTTTCAAAGTACTTTACTTTTTTTTTTTAATCTAGAAAACTTTGTATTATAAAGATCTCTGTTGCAAGACCCTATCCAAGAATCTTCAGAAAAATGTCAGTCACTCAGCTCCTTGGAAACCAGGCTCCCTAAGAAAGGTTTTATTAGTTAATGCCAACAGTAGGCAGGTTGCAAATAGTCTTGCAAGTCATGAAAACACTAACCACTGCCACAACCATCATAAATTATGATACATTAAAAATATGCTTATTTACCAGCTAATCCATTTATGTTGAAGAATCAAAGAAGAGAAACTTTTTTTTGAATTTCAAGACACAAAAGTAAACAAATTGTTAAATATACATTTATGTGAATACTCAAAATTGGAGAATAGCAGAATTTTGGCTGAATATCAATGTGCTCTTTAGAGATTACCAAAGGGAATTTTTCTATTTCAGAATACATTGAGTGAACTAGGAAAATGTAAACTGTTCATTCAAGTTGGGTTCAATAAGTGATCTTGAATAATTTATATCATACATTGGAAAGTGTGGATTACATCTCAAAACTATTAGTTAACTCTGCTTTTTTCCTAGTTCAGAATTTGATAGGAAATTTTCATACTAAGCTTCTGGGGGAGTAATTTGGTATTAATTATTTCCAATTAGAGATTTTGGAGAATCAAGACTAGAGTGTTTTCCTGGTCCTTCCTGGATGCTGGGTAAATATGCAAAGCTCTCATAAATTTATAGTCAAGCATGGACATCAAACTAGAAAAATACATTTCTAGTTTATTTGCATGATATATGGAAAATTCTGAAAAACACTTAAGAAAATTAATGTCATTCTTGAAAAAATGATGTGGAAAATGCTGACAAACATTTTTCTTTCATGTTTCGTCATTTTCAACAAACATTGTGCCATCAACAAGAACTCAATCTACTCTTCTTCCTACTGGTGTCTACATGAAGAGTTTAGAGAACTTACTTTTTATTTGGGTCACCAAAGCTAGTTACCTTACTTCTTTGAACCTCAGTTTCTAGTAAGTGTATTCAAGATCCCTTATGATACACTTAGCTTGGTGTATGATTAGTTAATCATATTCTTTGATTAGATTCAAAATAGCTATAGAAAGGAAAGGAAATACTTTCCTAGTTAAGGGAAAGAAGAAAGAAGAAAGGGATGGATGGGGAAAAGGAAAGAGGGAAGGGAAAGGAATGGAAGGGAAGAGGAGGAGGATGGAAAGAAGAAAAGAGGGAGGAAGCCAAGGAAGGGGAAGA
This sequence comes from Uropsilus gracilis, assembly GCA_004024945.1. NCBI lineage: Eukaryota > Metazoa > Chordata > Mammalia > Eulipotyphla > Talpidae > Uropsilus > Uropsilus gracilis. The sequence goes on along the minus strand of PVHY01006574.1, from coordinate 4,313 downwards.
AGGGAGGGAGGTGGGGAGGGAAGAAGGAAAGGAGGGAGGGAGACAGGGAGACAGGGAGGGAGGGAGGGAAGAAGGAAGGAAGGAAGGAAGGGAGGGAGGGAGGGAGGAAGGAAGGAAGGAAGGAAGGAAGGAAGGAAGGAAGGAAGGAAGGAAGGAAATTATTTAGAATCCCTGAAGTTATCATTATGTTTATTTTCCCAAATCTATTCTTGTTTGGCAGGGATTTCTAAAGATCCGTGTCCTGTAACTGGACTTCACAGGAGTAATAATTCAGAGCAAAACCAGGTAGATTAATTCCTGCTCCTTAAACCCTTGAATACTATGTATTTAAGTAAATTTATTGTCTCAAAGTAGAATATTTGTTCATTGTAGCAGAAAAACACTTGTTCTAATGTCATGTGTTACAGATTACATTTATTTGAACAAAATAATTAGAATTTTTTTCTTTGTGATGTAAATGTTATTTAAACATATCAGAGGTACAGAGCCACAATTGGACAATTTTAATATCAATTGGTTTTGTTTCTAAAATAATCTCTTTTCAATGTTGGAAAAATAAAAGCAAAAACATTAAGTCACTATCCCAAGTATCTAAAGTACTTCCTGGTAAAAGTCTGGTGGTATCTTTTGCCCTGTTTGTGTCCATGTTTGCTCTCTTTAAGCTGAGAGAAGTCATTAGGGAGGGATGTTCTTCTTGTTACTTTTACAACTGGGTTTCCATAAAGAATGAGTACATTTATCATATTTGGAAATGGGATTTTTGTAGAATTCAATTGTTCATGTTATCTCTAAATGCTTCCTTCCCCAAACCCCCATCCCACTCCCAGTAACTATAATTTCTATTATATACATCATGGAAGGCAGACCAGAGAAAAAAGAAGTAGGTACTTAGTGTTCAGGACTAGGTCAAGCTTCATTTAATTTTTTTTGTGTTTCTGCATTTTTCACTGTAGAAGATCATAAATCCCTCTTTTTTGTTTAAATCAGAGGGGTTTTGTTTTCTTTAACTGTAACTGAATGCATTCCAACTGATACAGTAATAAGAACTAGAAGGCAGATTGGTTATAGGGTGGGGTAGGAACTGGGAATCAGCTACGAATTAACCATGGGTATAATGTGAACTGGGTATAACTCCTTCACCCATGGCAGATAGCCTAAGCCCATTCCTAGAGATAAACATGGAATTTCTGAAATCTGTACTTATAAAAGTGAGTATAAATATTTCTCATTTTGTTGTGTTGAGATGATTAGAGTCTGTTTTGTTTTGTGGGAAAGAAGAGCTAGTGATGTATGTGTCTTCATGTGTGTGTGTTTACACTAATTCTTATGGAAAATGGCAGCATGACCTGGAATCAGTATGTCTCATTGGCTACCACACATTCTTCACCAAGTGAAAATTGTAATGAAAATTGTAATGAAAATTGGTAAGTGTAGAGGAAAGTGAGCTCACCTGGGAAGGTGAGCATTCTGGTCAGAGATGTTTAAGATCAACTAGTTGGGTTCTGAGTTATGCTTACAGACTAAAAGCTAGAGAGCATAGACTACAAGCATTTCCTAAATTATATATATAAAGATTAATAGCTATTTTGTACATCTCTTTTGTTGGAGAGATTTTTTTTTAAGTGGGTCAAAAATCAAATCATATATTAGACATTCAAAGCAGCATTTTGCCCTTTCTTAACAGTAAGAGTCTGCTATACCAATTTATAGGTAAAACCTGAGACCTGAGCAATGAACAAGAGCAATCAGAGGTGTGCAGAGATGCAGAAAGCTTTGCCTTCATCGGTATTTCTAAAACCTGGTGGGATCGTGCTCATAACCAGGATGCAAGCAGCCCTACCAGGGCATTAGAATTCAAGAGAGTTAATTTGGGGGAATTAAAAAAGTCTAGTGAGTATGGTATTGAAGGAGGGAATACTAAAACCCAGGAGAAGGGCGAGCTGCTGGAGTATCCACCATAATTAAAGCAGATTACAATTGCTCTGAGAAAAGAGGAACGCAAAGAGTAAGAATATCCAACGTGCCTGATCAAGACTGATGGGACAGAGACTGTGGAATAGCAGTAAGGAAATTGGGAGGGAGCCCTAGAGAAATTTCTCATAATACCTATTCTTTTTTTTTTTTTTCAAAAAAGAGAGAATGATAATTATGACAAAAACCAGAATGAATAAGTTGAATAAAGTAGCTAAGTTCAAGAAAAGCATTTGCACATCATATGGGGGAAAAAGCAAGCAAGGCCACTAAGATGAACCTGAATCAATGAGGTAATGCTCTGCTTTTAAACTCTTTTAAAATGAGAGGCATGAAAAAAAAAATACTTAAAAGACACTGACACCTCTGTTAAAGTCACAAAGCAGGAAAAAATAATTTTGAACAGGAACACTGACATATTTGGAAATCAACAGATCTAGATGACAGACACAGGGTAGCTGTTAAAGAAGACAGATGACAAATTTAGACCCACTGATTTTTTCTCTCCCTAAGGAGTGGGAAAGGGAGTGTGGTGAGGCTTTGAATATATTTGATACTTTCCCTTCCTTTTAAATTCTATTATTTAAAGGAACTACATAAAAAAATTACGTGTACTTTCTACCATAATGATTTAAAAAAAAGATGGGTTAAGCCATAAGTGGAAACTGAGGAATGTAAATGGTAAGTAAAAATATGCAATATGGAAAAAATAATGATTAGCTAAAGATATGGAGATAATCCTAGAAAGTGACCCCTGAAAATTCTGATATGATACTTTCATAAAATTTAAAATTGTTGCATTTAGCTCAGCACATCTCTCAGAATGACAGCAACATCACTCACAAGAAATGGCTGTGTTAGGAGACAGTCCTCACTGGGTTGATCTGACACTTCTGAGGAAAAAGATGCACATTTCAACCTGTATTTTTGGAACAGTCATGACCCACAGAGTATTTATTAATCTGTATTAATCTCGGGAAGTATGCAGTCTATGGAAAAGAATGTCATGCATATCTGAAAATTGCTAACATTTATAAACCAGTAAATAAGTGCATGTCTGGTTCAGGAAGCTAAGGCATAAGAGAAGTAGGATTATTAAAAAAAATGTAAGGAATTAGAAGTTAGAAATAAGTTTATGAATTTGCTTAGAGTATAATTAAAGCATGGGAACTCATGAATTTAATTTAAATTATAAACCTGAAAATGAAATATAAAATAATCTGATTTTTAGAAGAAAGCATGAGAAAAATATTGTCAAGTTCAATAGAAAGGAACAAAATTTCTTAAACAGGGTTCAAAAATGTTAATAGTAAAAAGAAAGATTGACAAACATCTACTTTTATTATTCAAATTATATCATTAAAAAATTAAAAGATGGACTGATAGAAGATATTTGCACATGTTTCTATGTATCTATTTGTTTTGAGTGTATGTAAAATATCTGACAAAAAACTAATATTTACAATATATAAAGAGTTTCTATAAAAAAATAAGAAAAGACAATTGCTTGATGAATAAATGTGCAACAACTTAAACATCTTCAAAAATTATATCCAAAGTGATAATATATATATATATGAAAATATGGTCAAGATGTCAGTCATCAGGGAATTTAAAATTAATTAAAATAATAAAATCATGCTATTCACTCACCAGAATATCTAAAATAAAAGGGACTTAGAATGCAATGTTTTGCCAAAGATGTGGAACAAATGGAATCATCATACATTATATTTACTGTTTGGAATATAAATTTTTTGAAAGCTGTTTGGTTGTTTCTATGAATTTAAATGTCACAACCTATATCATAGAAATACTACTCCCAGGAATGTGTCCAACAAAAATAAATGCTATGTTTACAAAAAGACATAAAAAATATTCATTGTAGTTTATTTTATAGTGACCAAAAAAGGAAGAACCCATTTTTCCATTAAAAAAATTGAAGTAATATATGTTATAGTCACAGTATGGAATGCTATGTGTACAAGGAAAAAAGTTCTCTAGTGGTACTGAAACAGGGTAAAAAAGAGACTTTCTGACTTTAACTGTTTACTCCTATCCGCCTGCTTCTCTCTCCAAAGCAGGCTACAAGCAGTTCCTTTGCAATTACCTTTAACCTTAATTGGATACTCTTATTTGCCTACTACTCTCTACAAAGCAGGCTACACACTCTTCATTAGCATTTTCACTGATCACCTTTACCATTGATATGCAAAAGCCAGCCAACTGCTCTCTGCTTTCAGCTCCAAAAACTGCAGGAAAGAAAAACTTTAAAACACAGTTTAAACTTTCCACTCGTGGGTTCTTACCACCATCCCCAGCCTTCTCAACCAAAATACCAA